>QZGG01003355.1:0-24699 GCA_006409495.1 Sedum album | reverse complement strand
TTATAATTTAATATATTGCGAACATTATTTTACAGTTTACTAGTCAGGCCGACTTTTACACTTCCATCTAATCGTGCGCACGACTTCAAGCTCACGTTAGCAAGCATCATTTCAACGTTAACTGACTGACTAACCACGATGCGATCCGCTAGAAATCGATTCGGTTGGAACCGCGGAATTCAGTCGATCTGAAAGCGGCTTCGATTGCAAGCGTCGCCTCGACAGAGCTTGAACCCATTGACGTCTTTAAGCGCCATGTATAGTCGCGGAAGAAGATCGTGGAGGCGATACGACGGGCGAGTTACTGTGTTTATTGTGAGTTTCCAATTTCGATTGATTTGAATGTTCTCGATAGTTTCTGAAATGTGTTTATATAAAGTGAAATGCTTGTTTTTTGTCAGTGTAGTGAAATTGTGATTTTAGTTGGGTAAGTTTAATGTTAGTTTCATTTGTAGGTTTTATGATGCTAGAGATTAATAGCTGAAGTGTAGTTACTGTATTTGCCACATTTTGGACATGAAAGGATCTAGCGTGTGTTGTCTATTGATGTAATTATTTGGAGTGCCGATAGAAACTTAAGAATTGGAATGCTATCGTTTCACCTTTATTTCGTTAGGGATCTATTAATATATTTAATTTTGTTTGCGAAATGAATTTCCTGTAACTCTTGTTTCTGTGAGGAGGGATATTCATATTTACGCATTTAAGTTTGCAGATCATGTAGTTCCGTAACTAACACCGTGTACATAACTTCTTCTTTCTGTTGTATCTGTTTTTGTGACTTTTTTAGCTAGGTACTAATTTCATCAATGCCGTTATTGTAGTTTGTCTTCATTGTTGCTCAAGTTAGTGGGAATATCGCAGCGTCAGATACTTCAACACTGTGAGGGTTTCTGTTATTTGTGGTTTGAGTTTGCAGCCATTTTTCTTTTATGTTAAACTTAGTTCAATATCTTTATTGTGCTCCAGATTTAAAAGACTTGGCAAGACTGAGTTTTTATGCAGCTGTGAACAATGCTATAAGGGGAAGGTTCCATTTTATCTGACTTGGTTCCGTTTATTTCATTGTATTTCTTTGAAACCTACACAGCTAGCTATCTTGATGGGTTTTTATATATATTGACTATCTTTGAACTTTCACTGATATGGTAAACAGGAACAAGGTATGAGAACTTATGCCACCGGATCTGGGGTTGGCACTCTGTCAGATGAAAAGGTATTTAATAATATTTTCCACTGCAGTGTATTTTTAATTTCAAGCTGCTTATGGCCATTAATTCACACAGGATATAAATGTCATTGTTACATACAGTGACATCTCAGGTGCAGTCCGAACCGGCACAGTGAAAGCTGAGGATCTCTCTGCTTCCTGGATATGGGAAAATCCTTTGGGTGGTAAACTTCCTGAAGCAAAAGATACGCGGGTAAAGCATTTATATGTTTTACTTTAACTTACGCGCTTGAACCCATTATAATTTTCTATCTGGCGCAAAAAGGTCATATCTGTATCTTGGTTAAAAAGATCCCTATCATTAATTTTTGTTTTGGATTCAAATTACAGCATGTAAATGACGTTTTGCCTCCACGGATCCAATTCAAACACGAGTTTCGCAATCCAGTGGTCGATCAACTCGATGGAGATAGAATACAACATTTGGGGAAATCAGCAATCAAACCTGTGAAGCTCTTACGCAAGGTGATTGTCAGTTCAGTCATTAATGTATTGTCATTTTGCTCTTTGTGCTGCATATGAGAAAGTTGTTGCGCGTACAGAAATTACGAGAAGAAAGGTGGAAGCAGCGCACTGCAGAGCTGATTCGACAAGACAAAGAAATGGACAACCAGATGCAAGAGGCAGCTATTGAAAGGTCAAAGAACCTAGATACTACTGCAAAGACCCAATACAGCATATGGAGGAGAGACTATGAAAACCCAAATTCTGATTCAACCTTAAAACTCATGCGTGATCAGATCATAATGGCAAAAGTTTACGCAACAATTGCAAAAGCCAAGAATGATACTGGTCTTTACACTTCCCTCATGAAACAATCCAGAGAAAGTCGCAATGCCATAGGTGAAGCAACTTCTGATACAGAGCTTGATGCAAGGTATGATTCACTTTTCTAAAAGTTTGTACCACTGAAGATGTAGATTTCCGGATCTTCAAATCAATGCTTTATTTATCTTGTTATTCAGTGCGCTTGACCGAGCAAAAGCAATGGGTCATACTCTGTCAGTTGCCAAAGATCAGCTGTTTGACTGCTTGACAGTGGCTAGGAAGTTAAGAGCCATAATCCAGTCAACAGAAGACAATATAAATGCAATGAAGAAAAAGAGCTCGTTTTTGACACAGCTTGCGGCAAAAACTGTCACACAACCGTTACACTGTCTCTCTTTATTGCTGTCAACAGATTACTATGATCTAAAAGGTACACAAAAGCAGGAAATAGACAAGGCCAAAGTTGAAGATCCTTCCCTATACCATTACGCCATCTTTTCAGATAATGTGCTTGCAACATCAGTAGTAGTCAATTCCACTTTGGCACACACGAGGGACCTGAAAAGCATGTCTTCCATGTAGTTACAGACAAACTAAACTTTGCTGCGATGAAGATGTGGTTTCTTGCGAATCTTATTCCAAAAGCAACAGTTCAAGTTGAGAACATTGACGACTTCAAATGGCTGAATTCGTCTTACTGTGTTGTTATGCGGCAACTGGAGTCTGCCCGTATGAAAGATTATTACTTCAAAGCTAACCTCTCTTCCTCCCTATCGGTTGGTGCTGACAATCTCAAGTACAGGAATCCTAAATACTTGTCTATGCTGAATCACCTTAGGTTTTACATGCCTGAAGTGTACCCTAAGTTGGAGAAAATTTTGTTTCTGGATGATGACATTGTGGTTCAG
Source organism: Sedum album (assembly GCA_006409495.1). Taxonomy (NCBI): domain Eukaryota; kingdom Viridiplantae; phylum Streptophyta; class Magnoliopsida; order Saxifragales; family Crassulaceae; genus Sedum; species Sedum album. The sequence goes on along the minus strand of QZGG01003355.1, from coordinate 21,792 downwards.
AAGGATTTGACGCCACTCTGGTCAGTTGACATGAATGGAATGGTTAACGGAGCAGTTGAGACATGCAAAGAGAGCTTCCATAGATTTGACAAGTATCTCAATTTCTCAAACCCAAAAATCTATGATAACTTCGACTCCAATGCATGTGGATGGGCCTTCGGCATGAACATGTTTGACTTGAGAGAGTGGAGGAAACGAGACATCACAGGCATATACCACCATTGGCAAAACCTGGTAAGCTGAAAGTACCAATTTTCTCGTCTTGCACATATTCAGTTCAGTTTCATATTCTCTATAAACCTACTCACGTGTTGTCTCAAAACAGAATGAAGACAGGACTCTCTGGAAGCTCGGCTCACTACCTCCAGGTCTGATCACATTCTACAACCTGACATTCCCCCTAGAACGAAGCTGGCACGTCTTAGGGCTCGGCTACGATCCTGCACTGAACAAAACAGAGATAGAGAATGCTGCTGTTGTCCACTACAACGGCAACTACAAGCCCTGGCTCGATCTGGCCATTGCTAAATACAAGTCTTACTGGTCTCGATATCTGACTTCTGATAACCCTTATCTTCAACAATGCAAAATCATTCAGTAAATTATACAAAACCTACACAAATTTTTGCCCTCATTTATACATTAGTCTTTACTCGATGAGTAGTGAAAGCTCCTATTCTCATCAACTTTGAAGCTTCCAGCCTTCTCTGTTCTGCGTTTAAGCTGTTGCAAATCTTGCAATAATACCCTCTGCGTCGGTTCAATTCAAAACCGAGTTAATTAAAAATCCAATCGGTCCAATTGAAACTCGATGCTTACCCAACAGTCATCACTTGACGAATCTCGACATGGAGCAAACATGTAAACTCACTAGAGCTCTCGCCAACTGCACCGACCCCAAGCTCGCGTTTCACCTCTTCAACCGCCTCTTACCTTCTTCTCCGCAATGCATCAACTCAGCCTCAAAGATCGCGCGTCGTCTGCTCCGCGCCGGCATGCATTCCGAACTCGACAACCTACACAATCTCCTGCTGTCCAAACACTTACCCGAATCATTCAACCCACTCGTCTCAATCGCAGTGATTGTAGCAAAATCAGGTCTTTGCAAGAAGGGTTTTACGCAGTTCAAGTCGGTTAGAGATCATTTCCCGGAACGGCCACCGCCGGTGGTTGTTTACAATGTGCTTATGGAAGCTGCGCTGAAAGGAGATTGTGTTGAGTATGTGCCATTGCTGTATGAGGATATGGTGGTGGCGGGAGTTGAGCCAGAGACGTATACTTTTAATCTTTTGATACAGGGGTTTTGTGATTCTGGGCTATTGGTTGATGCACAAAATGTGTTTGATAAAATGCCTGAAAAGGGATGTATGCCGAATGAGTTTACTTTTGGGTTATTGATTCGTGGGTATTGTAAATTGGGATTTGTTCATCAAGCCATGCAGGTTTTGGATAGCATGGTGAGTTTTGGGGTGGCACCGAACAGGGTTGTGTATAATACTGTTATTTCTGCCTATTGCAAGGATGGGGAATGATGAAGCAGAGGTGTTGGTAGAGAGGATGAAGGAGGAAGGGATTGCTCCTGATGTTGTTACTTTTAATTCTAGAATTTCAGCTCTTTGTAGGTGTGGTAATGTGTTGGAGGCGTCCCGAATTTTCCGGGATATGCAGATTGATGAGGACTTGGGGCTCCCGCGGCCTAACGGGATTACATATAACTTAATGTTAGAAGGGTTTTGTAAGGATGGCATGATGAAGGATGCAAGGGCGTTGGTGGAGGCTATGAAGAAGCATGGATTGTTTAAGAGTGTAGAGAGTTATAACATTTGGATGTTGGGCTTGGTAAGGGAAGGGAATGTGGCTGATGCGCAGTCAGTTCTTAAAGAGATGGTTGAGGCAGGTGTGGCGCCGAATACTTATTCTTATAATATAGTGATTGATGGATTATGCAAGATGGGGATGCTCTCTGATGCAAGGCGGGTCATGGGTATAATGATAAGTAGTGGTGTTCCGCTAGATACAATAAGTTATAGCACTTTAATCTGTGGATACTGCCGAAAGGGAAAAGTTGAGCAGGCCAATGGTGTTCTGCACGAAATGATCAGTAAGGGATGTTCCCTCAATAGTTACACTTGCAACATTTTGCTTAGTAGCTTGTGGAAGGAAGGTAAGATATCAGAAGCAGAAATGCTGCTGCAAAAGTTGAAAGAACGAGGTTATGAATTGGATACTGTGACGTGCAATATTGTTATCAGTGGTTTGTGCAAGAATGAGAAGCTGGAGATAGCCATCAAGATATTGGACAGAATGTGGATTGACGGAAGTGCTGCTCTTAGTGAACTGGGCAACTCTTTCACTGACTCCTTAGATGATGCAACAAATGAGAATAAGTGTATGCCTGATCTGGTCACATATTCAACTATAATCGATGCACTTTGCAAGGCTGGGATGATAGACGATGCAAAGAAAAAATTTGCTGAGATGATGACAAAGGGCTTACGTCCTGACTCAACCGTTTATAACATATTCATTCACACATATTGCAAGGAAGGAAAGATATCATCAGCTTTTAAGGTCCTAAAGAACATGGAGAAAAAAGGTCTCAAGAAGAATTTGCACACTTACAACTCTTTGATCATGGGCTTTGGAGTTAAGGGCCTTGTCTTTGAAATCTATGGCTTATTGGATGAGATGAGAGAGAAAGGTGTATCTCCAAATGTTTTTACTTACAATCATTTAATCAGATGTTTATGTGAAGGGGGGAAATCAAAAGATGCTGCAGCTGTGTTGGATGAAATGTTGCAAAAGAATATCAGCCCAGACATGTCTTCGTTCAAGATACTAATTAAAGCCTTCAGCGCTGAACATGATTTTAAGTTGGCCCACGAGACTTTGGAGATTGGTTTAAGCATCTGTGGCCAAAAGGAAGCACTTTACAGCTTACTATTTAATGAACTGTTGCTTGCAGGAGAAATTTTAGACGCTAGAGGAATTTTCCAGGAGGCACTTGAAAGATCTTTTTATCTGGGTAACTTTCTCTACAAAGAACTTATAGATAAACTCTGTAAGGACGATAAGGTAGAGGTTGCTTGCAACCTTATCAATCTGATGGTTAGTAAAGGATATACATTTGATCCTGCATCCATAATGGTGGTCATCGATGAGTTGGGGAAGGTGGGTAAAAAGAAGGAGGCTGATAAACTTTCAGAGAAAATGATGGAAATGGCTATAGAAGGCAGGGTGGAAAATCGGATTATGAAGGCTAAGAGAACAGATTCAAAGAGGCCAAATCTTGATTATGGTGCGAGTGAATGGAAAAACATTTTGCACAGGTCAGCTTGCTTGCTTATCTTTATCATAATACTGTCGTTTCTTGACCAAACAAGTTAATTGATTTCGAAATTGACTCTCTGTTCACAAAAGCATATATCAAACCTCTGTCCATTACTTGAGTTAAATAATCAAGTTTTGGAATCGCATCATTAAGTTCAGACTGCTTCTGTTTTTGATGTATAAATAATTTGTTACATTATGATGCTTCTGCAGGGATGATGGCAGTTCTCTGGCACTGCGTACTATTAAGCGTGTCCAAAAAGGCTGGGGTCAAAATTATGAATCTGGTCTGTAACCTGTCTGTGTTGAGTGTAAAGATACATTTTCCCCAATGTTGAGGCAAAAGCTTTGAAGTCCTCGCAATGTCGGCATGGATCAATTCTCATCTTGCGGTGGTCACAGAAGTGAAGGTAGTCGAGGAAACATATTTCCTCAGGCTAGGGAAATATGTATCCTCAAAAACATTTACGATCGATATCTAGTTCATTGCTTAGAAATGCTTAAATAGATTGACAGAAGACAGGTAAATTAGGCCATGCTGAAGTAAACATTATTTCGTCCAAACTTCTAGTTTCACGCTTCTTATAATCCTACCATTTGTACTGATCAGTCATACTTATGTCTTCAGCTTCTACAGAACACATGGGAAAGCGCATAATTGGTTAGTACATGGTTTTCTCAACCCAATTAGTGACAAACAATTCAGAATCACTATATGTGAATTAACATTTCCATTAGTATCAACTTCGACAGGATTTTGGGGCAGTTATCAAGCTTAATTAATAGTTTCCGAGCTATCGGGTCAATATATCTCTGCTTACTAAGAGTCCCAAATGCATCATCAGATTCTACTTATCTATCTCATGCAGTAGCTATAAACTTCAGGCCTGATCCATCCATTGAAGGGTGCTCTATGAAGAGAAAATAAAATATCAGGGCCACTATAATTGGAATAAGGTATCTGCAAAACTTTGGGTCAGTCTGTTTTAGTCAGTGACACATCTGTCCAGTTAGCTTCAGCATATGGATCTATGGTACAGTATGCATCTGCAGGATACTTTGTTTGAGATAAGAGAACTGTTACCGGACAAAACAGACAGTTTCGTTAAGTTGTGTACTAAAGGAAGTATTTGCAATGAGAACAATCAGATAATTATAGACAGGCTGCAAGAATCTACAAACAAAAAGATACCCTGGAAGTGTTTCTAAACCCACTGTCTTTAAAATTGCTCCAGCATGTAGTGATAACTAGGTGATATCACTGGCTTCACCAGAGTCTTATTAAATCAATGAAACTTCCACTTGTAGCGATGTACAAGCACTCCTACCCTGTTCGGCAGAAGCTGAAGTCTCCTATGAAAGGCCGCTGCTACCAAATGAAGTTCCGAGATTAGTATGAGGAGCATGGAGCACACAGAGTTTAATTGTTTGACTCTGAGTTGCTTTATGTATGTCTATGCATTCATCAAAATCAGCATTGCAGGTCAGAAGTACCCACTCTGAGTCATCATCCATATACTTGAGATGGAGGTTATCGATATCAATGATGTTAAAACGCTTAGCTATCTCTTGTTGTAAATTAGCAAAAGTCCAGTTCTGCTGCAAGGTGAACCGCACTTTTACCTCCCCAAAAGTTACTTTCAGTCTGAATGCATCATTATCTCGTAAGACTTGACCAGTGGTTTTTCGCAGAGGATGCAACCTTTCAAGAGTTTGCTCAGGAAGTAACATTTGGCTTTGTGATCTGCTAAGATGTCTCGTAACATGGTGACTGGGTGGCTGTAAAGGCTCAGTTTCACTAGTGATCAGCTTTATCGCACTGTCTGAGGATTCACCGAATATAGCATCTGTGGCACTTGGTGTATTAAACACCAATGGTTCTTCTTTTGCTCCAGTTGAAAAACTTAAACTGGAGGTTGATAGCTGGCTGCAGGAAGAAGATGGGGAATTTGATTTAGTGCCGACAGGGGGGATCAAACCATTTTCACGCTGATGGTTTATCTGAACCGAAATATCATTATTTCTTGTTAATGGATTCAGAGAGGCCTCTTGTTGAAAGTAAAGTTGCGTCTTTCGATCAGTCAACTTCGGCATGGAAGAGCTGGCTCCAGACATATTTGGAGAGCCTAGCTCTGGAAATTTGGAATAAAATGAGCTGATTTGAATAGAGCCATCTGCGCCCTGTACCGAGTCCATCACAAGCTGAAGTTTCTTAAGAGAATGACCAACTTTCTTGATTTTCGGAAGGCATCTGCTGATGTTATTCTGCCTGCATATTCTTTTCAAAGTTGTAGGGCAGACTGCAAAAGTAGAAGTGGTGAAATTAGCACTCAGAAATATGACAAGACTACATTTCGTGTTCCTGCTTATATATATTCTGCATAGTTTTCTTGATCTTAATCAAACTACAAGGCAGAATCTACGTACCACCAAGACTTTTGGCTGCATCTTTCAGGCTCCCGGCAAAATAGTGTTGAAGAATTTGCAAGCTTATAGTCTTTTCTGACTTCGTCCGTCTTTTTTCACCTGATTTTTTGCCTCCTGATGGGCGGTTCCCACCAGCAGAAGAGGCTCCACCTCCAGCCTCTGCATCTTTGGATGCTGGCTGTAGCAAAACTAAATCCTCATAAACGGACTTATTATGGGATTCATCTTCATTGTCGTCCCAAGAGGTCATTTTAAATTCTTCATGAGGCTCCTCTTTTGTGGTGTCCTGTAAGATGGAGATCCCTTTCCCCTTGTTTTGGACACCCATAATATCTGATATCCAGGATGAATCTTCTTCGGTACCTTTCTTTGAAAAGTTTAAGTTTGAAGCTACATTTTCATTATAGTTCTGAAGTGTAGCTTCTGGCAAATCTGACAAGTCCTCTTGCAGGGTCTTATCCGTAACCATATACAAACTCTGGCAAGCCTGGAGGATGCTCAACAGTGAGCTGATCAATTGCTGTTGGTCCTCAAAGCTCGCACAGGTTACTGGTAAGAAATACTCCAATACAAAATCTGCCGACCCAGTAAAGATGGTGCGCACACGAAGTGCTACAGCAGCACGCAAGCCAAATAAAATTGCATGGTGAGAGAGTGGATAATCTGTTTTGCTGTAGATGGTTATATCTGGTGCAAAATGTAACTGGTATGTAGTGAACGCTTTCCCAACTATCCCCTGGTCTCCAACCAGGTGCTGTTCACAACATTCCTCGTGGAAACCTATATATTTTTGATCGCCCACATAATATGCATCATCGACAGTGGACATGCATTGAGTATTATTCTCGCCAATGTCTTTACTGTGCTGTATACATGGTGCCCAAGTTTGGGCTAGAGGCAAATTGAGTGCCTTACACGTATAAGCCAGGACCTCGTTGATAGGGGGTGATGCAGCCACATAAGAGTGATTCAAGATCTGCATGGTAAGGTAGAAGGGTTTATGAGATCAGAAAATACATATGTTTGATGATCGTGATGGCCATGATTGGTGCCTTAGTTACCTTTGAAGTTTGAAGATCAGTTACTACTGAACTTCTAAGCTGAAAAGCCTGCAAGAAAGTTCAAATAATTTTCAGATGACCATCAGATAACTAAGTTGAGAGGGATAAACATGCACTTCGTGAGAAATAGCTAGAGGAAGGCTGGGGAAACACCTTTGGAGGCAATCCATAACTATCATAAAAAGTTATTGTGTTCGAGAAGGTGAAATAAACATAGAAAAAACCTCTAATGCTTTGCAGACGCTCTCAAGTTCTGGTCTGTAATTGATCTTTCGGTGTGTCGTGACAATCTCTACAACCCCTAAGCATGATCCACTGTCTTGTTCGAAAACTGGAAGCGCTAGAGAGCCTTGAACATTTAGCTGACGAGCGAATGCTATTCGCGGGTATTCTTCTTTGTTGAAACATCTGACATCTGGAGTCCACTCTGGCATTTCACCCAGAAAAACCCGGCCAGGCAACCCAGCAGACAGTAATGAATTCTCCTCGGCTGGAAACTGGTAGCTCTTGGACACTTTTCTGTATTGGGCGAGACTTGTGCAGCTTGGGTCGTGTGAGTATGGTTGGTCATTTGTGATAAGCACCTGTTTGTTGCCACTCTTTACCGGGACCCATATTTGAATGAGAATATTTCCATCTTTGGTAGAATCAACCAAATATCTTATTGCAGACATTAACCTGTCTCGAACAGAAGGAGAGGTATCTGTATTTGATTTTGGCTCGATCCATATCCTCTTATTGGGTTCATTAATATCTTGCAAATAACTCTCAGATTTACCAGACACGGACTTCTGAATGGCTCCCCAACCTTGAGTCTGCTGTCTACCTGGATCCTCCAATTGTGAATGTCTTAAAGGCGGTTCCCTGAAGGGGTCAGAAGCTTCTGTTCCTTGTGTATTTTTATCTTGGATGGATTCAGCTCCACTGCCAATAACATCAAAATTAGGTAAATTGTTTAGTGAGTTCACTACTGGCACAGAAGTTGTGGGAGGTGATAATAAGCTGTTATACTCATCGCCTTCGGTGGTTTCGACCCAGCATCCATCCATCAAAAGTTGATTCACAAAGTCTGAATCCATAGAAGTCGCTGGGAGAATCGTATTCGGGCTGAGATAGCCGTTGTTCATCACATCAGCAATCCAACTCCCAAGAAACCGATCAGTGCCTTAACACAGCTTCAGCAGCCAAAATATCGAATAGAGTTATGCACGAAGATCAACTACTGAAACTTGCTGTATGAATCCTTTCCTCTCTTCTGCGTGCAATCTGTCCCAGTTGCAGAAACATGTCAGCAAATATTCAAAAGTTGCATTCACACAAGGTGGTCTTCCAGGAACCAAGGACTTGATCAAGTCCACCATGATGTCAGGACTCAAAAGCTAAGCTAACAGCACAGATTCAAAAGTGACATGGAAGCAAGCACAAAATGGAAGAGCATTTATTGAAAGACCTAGAATCCTACTAAAATATTCTAAACCTGAGACATCTGGCTTCATTTGTCACCAACCAAACTAAAGAAACCAAGCTCATACTCATCAGGCCAGCCATGATGTCAGGATGCTTCAATAATACCCAGAAAGTAAAGAAAAAATCATTTAAATCTTCAAACCCTAAGCACAAAGATGGACAAAGCAGGATAAGGGGTAGCCATAAATTATGGAAAAGTTCTTACTTTCACTTCAATTGATGATTCTGCAGTGAGATCTGAGAAGGGTTTTCTCCAGAAATTCAAATCCTCAATAGTGATTAAGAAACCTTTTGCAGTCAGAAACTGGACAGAGCAAAGCACACAGACAGACAGATTGAGAGACACAAGTGAATATATCCTTGGATTTGTAGGGTGGGTATACAACTAGAGGGAAAGAAAGGAGTGTTTTTGTTTTTGGTATCAAGTGAGGAATCTTCTCTAAGACTTGAGACCCCACAGAACTCCCACAAACTGAATCCTAAGCAACACAACAAATCTCCAAATCTATCTCTCTATTCTACTCTCATCACCATCCACAACTGCCTTCCTATAATGTTTGTTGTTCCTCTTTCAGCTCTTTTGTTTTAGGTCAACCAACAGGAGAGAGTGATGATGAAAGAGCTTGGAAGTATGTGTTTAAGAGTATTTCAATGAAGGGTTTGCTTGTTAAGAATCTTTTAAGTAAAAAAGAAATGGTCTCTATATGTCATCAGCAGTTTAAACATTAAAAAATGCATTTCATTTTGTCAAGTGGAAGGAAAGATTCTTGCTTTTACATGGCCTGCAAAATTCCTTTCTTCATTAGTAATCCTGGGAGACAGTGTCATTCATGTCCTTCAAGCAAACCAGCATACCTGAGACTGAGACAACCTCAACAGTCAACACCCAATGTCTCATATGACAGACAATACACTCCATTTTCTCTATTTTGCTCCCTTTCAGGGCTCTTCACATGTCATTAACTTTTCTTTTGCATACAAATTTATGATTAATCTTTTTATTCAGCTCTTGTTAAATGTTTATGAAACACAAAGAAGTGTAATCAGCTTTCGAGGGCCAATTAGTTGATACTTAATTAAGACTTGGTAGTGATTAAAAAAGGGTGACAGAAGGGTTAGAAGAATGATGGACTTTAGGGGATGGGTTGTACTTATTTTCTTGAACAAAAATGTCTCTCAATTTTGCAGGGGGGCATGCAAACGGATGGCCGCGTATTTGTGAAAAGCCATAAGAGCATTACCACCACCAACCAACAACTAATTCATTTTGTTTGTTTATACAAACTTTTTATATTTGTAAATCATTCACTTAGTGCAAGTCTTAAAATTTTAATATTTGTATTCACATTCAATTTGACAAGTGCACATTTTGTACTTTGGATTTGAATATTAGTTAGGTCATGACGTAATGATCCATTTCATTTAATATTATGAATAAATGTTTGATGAAAACCCTACCAAATTTGGTTGCTTGCGAGGACAAGATTACATAGCCTCTAGAAGACAATTTTTTTTGTAGATTGTATAATGGAGAAATAGGTTGTGACTTTACTTCTTTCTATGATTTGAGTCAGTATTAGAAACGAGAGTAAGGATTCAGAAGGAAGGAAAGGTAACTTATGGAAGGAAATGATCTTAATCGTTGATTTTGATCGATCTGACGCTTGAAATTAAGTTGATTTTAATTCAAATAAGTGGTTGAGTACACAAAATACACGGACGGTTGAGATGAAGGTTATCAATTTCAACTGTTAAATTATTAAACATCAACGGTTGAGATGTTGTCCTACCGTCCTACGTATAAATACATGTCATTTTTGATCTCTTTCGTGGAAAATGAATTTAACAACTTATTTAAACTAGTACTCTCTGCACAGTACCTGTGCTATCTTAATCAAAACGCAGTGATAAACAATTAGATATGAAATGTGAGAAGAGAGGTTTAATTGATATTGTGAGCATTTTGAACGATTAAAATGGCGTCGGTTGATCAGCCATGAAGAGTTGGTTTGCATTTGTTTTTGGTAACTGTTAAAAGGGTTTTTTCAACTTGAAGCAACACCTGTCTTTTCACCACAAACCGATGCAGTTGATTTAGGGATAACTGTTTTCGGTTTAAGGGTATTTTGAGCAAACTAAATCAAATGCGGTTGAGAGGTGACGGTTTGGGAGAAACCGTCAAAAGCTGCTCTCGGATTCTTAACAGGGAGATATTTACATTTTGACAAACAAAGTTTGTTACGTGCAATCCACACGCATGTATTTGAATACTTTAGATCTTACTTTTGTTTCCGATTACTCAAATGAAGGTGGATTATAATTAGACTTATTGTCAAAATATATTGATAGTAATGTCCTACAAAATATTCTAAAATAATTATTTAAGTGCACTTAATTTTTACAATGATTTTCAGATGTCAGAACTCGTCTGTGATATTTTTATAAAAACGATGTGATTTCATTTACATAAAGTTTAAATAATACAGTATTGTAAAGATGATCGTTTGATGACTTATATAGAGATTCAAGAATAAAAAGTACATATTGAAGTTATATAATAAACATAGTTTTGGGTAAATCGAGTAAACCAACATCTCAACATGATCTAAACAAATCACCAGTTGACTAGATGAACCAATGAATCACTAGAAGATACCAAATGGATTCATCTCATCAAATAACATTATTTAAGATTCCAACACACATAAATATTCTACAAAAATGTTGGAAAAAGCAAGAAATGTTACACAAAGTATATTCTAATCTCTTCTTCCCAGCTAGTTGTTGATCTTCACAACATGTTTACATTCATTTGTGAATAGATGAGATCTGTGACGTTATACATTTAATATTTTATAGTATTTAGAATCAATTATTGTGATTCAAACCAAAGTTCCGGACCGTCATAAAACACTTGTATCTGCTAGATTTAGTGTTCTTTATACTCAGTTGGAGACATGTCGACCAAATCAATTTAATAGAAATTCATCACCCTATCTTTTATTTGAATCTACTTCACGACCTTGTAGTTTGGGCCTCTGATTTATTGTTGGGCTTTTCTTTATTGTGCTTTACGGCGCCGTTTCTGAAAAACAGTTGCAATGGAGGTGCGAAGAAGAATTAGTTGACAGAAAAGATGCGGACAATGCACATGGTTGCATTGTATTAGAGGATAAAAACAACCTTGTTCTGAAGTACAATCCTTGGTTTAAGTAATTACAAAGTAATGCATTCTACATTATAAAACCGGCCTGGCGGCGGCCGGACTGTTTTTTACGGGAGATATTTGAAAAGAAGCTTAACTAGCTAGAGCCTAAATGGATCAGCTCAAACTCAGCTCCAAATTTAAATTTGATGATGATGGAAGTTGTTCAACTGGCGCAGGAGGGTTCAAGTCTAGAAACCCGCAACCTGTTGACGCCATAGTTGTACTTTTACTAGTAAAAACACTCCCATTTGAGAGCATGAGTAAGCTATCAGCGGCCTCGTGGTCATCATCACCAGCTGCAACATCTGAGTGATCAACTCCCTTCCTTACCGCCTGATCGTATGGCCAAGGAGGCGGGTTTATCCCACGCCACCATCGCTCAGGGTGGCACCTCATGTGTCCATACATTGCTTTTGGTGAATCAAAAACCTCTTTCCACACTCTCTACAACAACAACACTTGTCCTGATCCTCAAAATCAGACTCCCTAACTGCTATACTGATCTCTCTTGGCCGCTTCCTCTTCTTCCTCTGCAAACCACCATCTTGAACCTCAGCCATGACGTTCTAACTTCCAAAATCAGACAAACCCAGCTCGTCAAATGTGATCAGATAACTGTCTCTAGCTGCAGCTTAAGTGAGGGTTACTCAAAACCAACAATGTGGGCAGTTATAGACATGCATGTCTCTGATCAGCACATTAAAAAGAGACTCAGTAGTAGCGGTTCTGATTGTGCAAACTGAATGCTTTTTTGCAATTACAATCATAAAAACTATTGATTAAATATTTTATTATTCGGTGTCTCTTATCTATTTTCACATTTAGAGTTTTAGGTGGAAACCGTATTCATTTTATTGTCTACAAATGAGCTACTTTAGCTGCTCCATCTTTTGCATGATACTTTCTGAAAATTTCCTTTGCCTGAAGTTAAAGTAATTTATATGATAAGAAACCAAAATAAAATTACAAGGACAGAAATTGTCAAGAAAGTACTACATATTAATATTACTAAGAGAATTATTCTGGTGGATCCACTACTATTTGGTGGATCCATGAGTCCAACTTTCAGCCATTGGATGGGTTTAGATCAATGGTTAGCAATGGTCAACTATTAGTCAAACTAAAGGGTAATATGGGAATAGTTAGGATTTTAGTTAGTTTAGTTAGCCTAGTTAGCATTTAATGCTTGATTAGATGGTTTCATTTTCCCTCTCTCCTTAATCAATCCCTCTCTCCTTACAAACCCACCATTTTCAAAATCCAAACCCTCTCTCCTTAATCAATCACACCATTTTCATAATTCAAGCTTTTTCATTTCCCACCATTTTCATAATCCAAACCCTCTCTCCTTAATCAATCCCACCATTTTCATAATTCAAGCTTTTTCATTTCCCCACCATTTTCATAATCCAAACCCTCTCTCCTTAATCAATCCCACCATTTTCATAATCTAAGCTTTTCATTTCCCCACCATTTTCATAATCTCAACCCATTCTAACCCGTTTGTAAACCAAATAATCTCACTCTCAACTGCATTTTAACTATTGCACTTTGTAGTTGCATCTTATAGTTGCATTTTTTTTCCCACTTGCACTTTCGGCATGCATTTCACATGTGCATTTCACACATGCATTTAGATCTTGCATTTTGCAGTTGCATTTTTACAGTTGCATTAAGTCTACAAATGTGTTCCATGTTCATTGTATTGCTTTTTTTGTATAAATTTAACATGTTTCCGTATCATTTACCCTTTTTTGTGTTGTGTTGGCAGATGGTAATCATAGTTGTACGGTAACAAATGATTTCCATTATTTAGTTATCGCATTTCATTGCTGCATTTCACATGTGCATTTCACACATGCATTTTGATCTTGCATTTTGCAGTTGCATTTTAGAGTTGCATTAAAGCTACAATTGTGTTCCATGTTCATTGTGTTGCTTTTACCCGGCTTCGCAGTAATGTTTTCAGTATGATCTAACAAATGCAATTACAAATTACAAATTGATTTCCTTGTACCAGGCTTCGCAGTAATCAAATTACAAATTATGATCTAACAAATGCAATCAAAATGCATCAATAAAAAACAAATTACAAATTAATTTCACGCTACACCAGATCCGGATCCTAAAACATATGACAAGTGTACAAGACACATTACATGCATGAATGAATGAGCCATATTGATCGATCATGCTGATGCACTTCCCAAGGTGGCAACCACAGCAAGAAGAACACCTGCGTAAACAAACAAACATTAAAAATCTCAGCTTTACGAACAAACAACATAATACACATTAGGTAACCATGAAAGCAATAATCAATAAACATCAGAGTAATAGTCAAAAGATTGAGAAAGGGGTAGTGATCAAATCAATGAAACAAAATGCAATTATATACACAATTTCATACAGACAGATAACCATGAATGCAACACCAAAATGCAACAATAAAATGCAAAACTTAAATGCAAGAGCTAAAATCAAACTATAAAATCGGCAACTTCTATTTAAAATGCATTTATCATATGCAACTATAAAATGCAACTATAAAATGCAACTATAAAATGCAACTATAAAATGCCACTGAATGCCTCAAGAACACTTAGATTCGAATCAAATATCCGCACATTTTTTTATCTTTGACGCTTTTAACAGTTTTACCACTTTGTCAGGTGACGGAATGTTGTCCGCAAGTCTAACATAATTTATTGCGTACGTACCAGTGAATGCCTCAGTGCTAAAAACTGTAACCAGAAACAAATAAAAACAGCTCAGGAAATAGTAGATGCAAAGAAAAAAGAAACATTCAGAGCAGAAATCATACAAATCTCCTATTCTCAAATTCAGAATTAATAAACACCCAAAGTCAACCCAATATACATAGCTCAACACAAAATCATACTATATACTCACTTCAAATTCCCCCAATATCGAATTCGTCACATAATCTACACACAAAAATCCTTCCCAGAACCACAACAAATTCAAAAAGGGAAAGAAAGTCGTACCATTCAGAGCAGAAACCACCAATACCATTGACAACATCTGAGCCAAAACCCTCGGAGCCTCCATCAATCAAAACTCAACCTCACCCTCCACTCAACACTAACTCAATTTAAATCTCATCAACTCCAACAAACTCAGAGTGGATCCAGATCCAGATCCCAATCTCCATCTCCATCTCCATCATCTACGGTCTCCTTCTTGGTTTTGTACTCTCAGCCTCCCTCTTGGTTTTCCTCTCTCAGCCTTTTGTATTCTCAGCCTCTCCCCGCTGCGTCGCTGCGTCTGGAGATGGGTTTCAAAGTGATGAATTGGGTGAGAAGGTGTGAGAAGGTGAGAGAAGATGAGAAGGTGAGAAGGTGAGAAGGTGAGAAGGTGAGAAGTTGAGAAGTGACAGAAAGGAGTCTCTCACATAAATGACCTAACTACCCTCATCCTATTAAAACTCAGTCCATTGCTAACCAAACTAATTTTTAACTCCCTCACACGTGTCACAATTCTAACAATCCGATATATCAAATGTATGGTCCAGATCTGGACTCATGGATCCACCAAATAGTAGTGGATCCACCAGAGACGCCCTCATATTACTAATACATACTGCTCAAGTTTATGCTTTGGTTTTGGGCGAGAGTGCTTCAAATAGCCTTCCATCGGAACCTTCTCAAGACCCGCTCGAGTTGATATTAGATCTCATACTCTGCCCAATGCAGTATGCCCATTCAAATTATGGACAAACAGATACTAATATAGCATTGGATGGGTACTGGGTATCATCAAGTTTTACACCTTTCAGCAAACTCATTTGAGGTCTCTCCATCCCTCTGTGTTTGAGGCTCCATATACCACACATCGCATATAACAGCCCAGGATGTCATTATCTCCAGCAAATGCTTTTGTATTTGATAACTTGCAGTGTTTTCTGATCTTCAGGAGATCATTGACTGAATACATGCAGCTTTATTTATGTGTTTGCCTGGCAGATAGCTGATAAATCTTGCAATTTCAATCTTATTGACGCCCCAAGTATGTAATGTTTCAAACATGTGGGGCTTTATTTGGATTTCAAGAAAGTAAAATAGAAACAGTACTAATAACGAATCGGCCAATACTACAAGGACTTGATCGCATCATTTGAAAATAAAAAGGGGATCTGAACGTAACAATCAAAACTAAGATCCCAAATTCGAATTTCAAACTTCTCACTTCCACTACACTAACTACGGTCGGCGCCTTCTCCCAGAAGCCAGCGGCGAAACTGTATTTAGAATTCGAAAATGCAGCAGAGGGAACGCCACACAAGCGTCGAAGCGGACTGAACTCAACGATCGCTCATGGCGAACTTGTCAAGCCTCGTACACGAACTCCGTGAACGAATCGCTGCTTTTTCATCTACTCCTTCCAACAACGGCGATGATGCCGCTCTCGAAGCTCGGTTCCGCGCTGTTCTTCCGAATCTACTTCAAGCCTATGTCGTCCCATCTTCATCTGGTAATCCGCTATCTCAATATTAATCTGTACATTTCAGAATCAGTATGTTAGGGTTTGGTAACTGTGGAGTGTCTTTTGATTGGTATGGTTTGAGGCTGTGTTTGTTGTCATGTTGTTGATTTTTCATTTTGAGGTGTTTTGTTAGTTTGATTGTGTTGGTTGTTTTATTGAAGGGAATGAGAGAGAGGTGGTTGCTGTGCTGAAGCTGATATCTCACACTGCAAAGAATTTTCCTGGAGTGTTTTATCATGGGAGGGCTAGTGCGGTGTTGCCAGTGGTGGCTAGAGTTATTCCGTTCCTTGCTGATCCGGCGTTTCAGGTGTGTTCTCGAGGGAGTTGTTTTACCAGGTAGTTGTTGTATTGTTATTTATAACTTCGTTTTTATGAATGTATTTTATCGTGCTGTAGAGTGAAACATGGGGTGATATTTGAAACACTGGGAACTCTTGTATTGTTGCTGCGAAAAGGGGAGAGGACTGCATATTGCCAATTTTTACCGATGCGATGTCCCTCGTTGAAGGTGACTGCTGCTTTTCAGTCTTAGTATTTTATTATTGATAAATATAAATATTTTAAATTTGTTGCTGTCACATTTTTGGGGCATTTCATGCAGATCTTGTGCACGTTGGATCCTTTCATGACGGCGAAAGTACAGATGGTAGTCAGAGCAAGATGGTGTCTCTGAAGTGTTTTTGCAAATCGTTATCTGGAATTGCTGAATCAATTTGTGACTCCTCATTGTTCATCGAATCATTAGTTGAATCTAGTGTTTTGATCAACTTAACTGACAAACAAAGTTGGCAATTATTGACAATTTGGATACTCAAGCTTATTCAGAAATGCTTAACTGAGGGAACTTCATATGTTCAAGGACTCGTCAACATGCTGTTCCTTGATAATATATGTAGGTTGTTCCATTTCGGGAATGCTGATGTGCATATTGTGAGTGGCTGCTCTATAGTTTCTAACAGACTTCAACTTATGTTGCCTGGTTGCCTTGACACAGCTTGACTAATGGTTTTGTTTCTCAGGCATGTTTTGATTTTGCACGTACTGTGAGTGGTATAGTGAATAATGACATTATGCCGTATGAGCATTTAATTCGAATATCATCAACCATACTGAATGAAGAAGATAAATTACCCCTCTTCAGGTAACCCTCACCTGGTCTGGATAATCTTTTAGATATAAGCTTCAGAACATTTTTATCATACTTGAAATATGTTGTACTCGACAGGAATACGATTTATGATTCTTCCTTGGGCAATTGTCTTTATGTCCTCCACTCTAGTTGTCCTGATGTAGTGGTGAAGCTGACAGCAAGCGATTTAATTAGTGTTTTCTCCCAAACATTTTTGAGCACAAAAAGTCTTGATCTTAAGGTTAGCACATCAATTCTGTTGTGTTAAAGGGTGTCATATATTTGGAGTTCAAAACTTCAGAATGTCTTGAGTTTTTTATGTGTGTCGTCG
The DNA here is from genome assembly GCA_006409495.1 of Sedum album. NCBI lineage: Eukaryota > Viridiplantae > Streptophyta > Magnoliopsida > Saxifragales > Crassulaceae > Sedum > Sedum album. The sequence continues at coordinate 4,333 of QZGG01003355.1, read as the reverse complement.
TTGTTCATTTACTCTCTTTACTTATCCATGCCACTTTAATTACAGATGGCTTTATGTAAAATATACTCGCGAATTGCTACTTTATGCCCTCCTCACATATGGATGCCGGAGTCTCTGGTGCAGCTGCTTTATCATCAAGAATCTTGTTATCTATTGGTAAATTGCTTTCACGTAACCTTGTCCAGACTTGGGCCTGATTGTGTTGGAGAGCAGCTAGATAACAATTGGTGGGAATGGTGTATCGAATTTAATATATGATCAGTCTAATAGAGTTGGAGAGAAGAGATACTTTCAAGATGGGGAAACAAAAAAAATTAAACGACAAAAGAGAGATGTGGTTTTAGTCGAATCTCTTACTCATGAAGATGGCGGAGAACAAGAATATGCTAGCCAAATGCGAGTGATTTTTGGAAAACTCATTGAGCATTTGAAGCCTGTGGATATAAATACTGGCGGGTTGAAACCAGAAGTTGCATTGACAGCACTTTGTGTACTTTGTATTGCTTTCTCGAAATATGCTAAGAGCACTCTGTCTTACCAAATATACCGAGAACTCTATGCATGGCTGCCTTGGATATCTAGTAAGGTGGTTTATAGTTCCTGGATCACCTATTTATTACTTAAAACTACTTTACAGTGACTTAACAGTTCCATTTTGAAGGCAAGACAAGGAAGAGCTTTGGAATTTGATTTATCTCTTTATCTGGAAGCTGTTAACACTGTGCTAATATCTCAAAGTACGCTTCTCATTTGATAGAGTATTTTCATACAATCTGTGAAAGTTATTTGATCTATGGTCGAGACTTCAAGCATCATCTCTTGAACTTATGATCCAAGCTTGTTGATTTTTTCGAATTTACGTTATGAGATCATTCACAGGTAAGCATTCAGAGGAAGAGAAGCTCTTTAAAAATTTGGATGATGATTTGAAACTAGTTCTTAAGCTTTCATGGAGTTCTGAATATGCATCCGATGAACATCGTCCTCCATGGAAATCTAAGTGCTTAGCTGTCCAATTGTTTTCGAAGACTAGAATTTCAAATTCCGAAAGTGATTTTGAAGTCTGGGACTTGAGCATATTGGATGAGTCGAATATGTCCGGATGGAAGCAGTCATTTCAATGCCACTTATAATTGTTTGGTCTGGTGTTGGGGCACTGATACAAGTTTTCCAGAAACTCAAGTAAGTGCTCAGTATGATTGCTGTAACATCCATTTTCTTTTTGATTACTGAAAAAACATTTATAGAATTAAATATTGGACCCATGATGTTGATTTGAAACTCAAACATCATCAAGGAGACCCAACATGCCATGACACACCCATGTTTTCTTTCTAATGTGACCAGGTTGTGATTATTTTGGTTTCAGTCACGGTCATCTGCCTAGACCTATTGTAAGTGTAGTGTGACTCTTTTGATTTGATTTCATTCATAAGATTTAGGTGCAGGAGATAGTATATGATAGCTTCATCACTGTGCAATGTGCATTGACAAATTTGGTTAAAAACTTGCACATTCTCCATTGGCAAATATGTGCGTCGCCTAAATTTGTAATGTCTTAAAGAAAGTATTATCTTATAGAGGTGGTCTGAAAAATCCTTGCAGTAGGATTGAGATTATGCTAGTCTATGAATCCATCATAAAGGATATAAATAACACTAACACATTTTTGAACCCTTAACGGACAGGTTCTTTGAGAAAAATGAACTTGAGAAGGTGAAGGCATTATATCCTTGTACACTTGGCTACCTGTCGTGTCTATATGGATCATGTAGTACCGTTGGCAATGTTGGAAGCAAGTGCAAATTGTTCTTAAATGACGATACCCAAATTCCAAGTGGCAGTTTATTGCTTAAAGGATTCTGGTGTTCAAGATGTGACTATGCAGTTCAACACAACAGTAACATGTGTGCTGTAACCGTTCTACCTGCCAAGTTACATGTCAATGATGTTGTTACGGAATGTGATTATTTCAGTTTGCAGTCTGTCTTTTTTGACCTCCTTTATGATGACTCATTGGAAGAGGTTCAGATATCCTGTGTCAGTGTGATTCATCGAATCTTGATGCACGTGCCTGCTTCAGTTATGCAGAGAACGCGGTCTGATTGGATAAAATGTATTGAGTTCTTGCTGCTTCATAAAAAGAAGGCTGTTAGAGATGCTTTCTGCAGTCAAATCGGTTTCGTTGTGGAGGATTCGCTTTTAGCTCTATTGTTTTCAGATGACGAGACTGATAGTAAATCCAAAGAAGAAAAATTGTTAGACAGATTTAAATGTTCCCTGGCAACTGTAGAAGAACCTTTGGTACTTGTTTCTCTTATGGAATGTTTAGGGTATCATGACTGGGGTTGATATGCTCAATCCACTTTTCTTGGGCTCTCTCATGTTATTAGTTGATATGTTAGATAATTTCAGCAAACTGGTGCAGTTAACTGCATCAAATTTAATTCAAAGATCGTGCTCTTTCCACCACAAAGGGGGTCTCAAAAAAATTCTTTCAGAAGTTGGATTTATTCAAAGTGAGCTGTTTGATCATCTCTCATTCAGACTTCACTCCCAACCAAAGCTTATAAAAGAATTTGCTGAGGCTGTAATTGGCAGTGACATGGAAGATCTTGTAAAGAAAATGATACCGGTAGTTCTTCCAAAGCTTGTGGTTGCTCATCAGGAGAATGATCTTGCAGCCTTGTATGCACTGGCAAAATGTTTGAACACTGATATGGTGCCTCTAGTAGTTAATTGGCTTCCTAAAGTTCTGGCTTTTGCATTAAATCAAGAGGATGGGCGTGATTTGTTATCTGCATTGCAGTTCTACCATGCCCAGACAGGTTCTGACAGTCGAGAAATTTTCGCAGCAGCGTTACCTGCACTCTTGGATGAAATTATATGCTTCCTGGACGATGACTCAGACATGATTACCCAAAGGTTAATTACTAACATTTTGGCATTATTCTGGTAGAAGATTAGTGTTTGTGCTGTCAGAGGTTTAAAATCCTTATTCTGCTTACGTTATGGTCTAGAAATTTCTCCTTTTATTACTATATTGGTGCTTTACATTTTGAATACATGAGTGCATTTTTGTTCAAAATATTATGTGTGTTCATATGGTCAATCTTGAAACCTTATAAAAATTCACTGCAATTTATTCTTATTATTAAGTAGTTATTAGTATTATTGGGACAAATATCATTATGATTTTGTTAACATAAATGAATGGTGAACACTGATTATATTATCTGCAGGTTGGCTAGAGTACCTCAGATGATCAAAGAAGTTGCTAGAGTTCTGAGTGGCAATGAAGATCTGCCGAATTTCATGAAAAATCATTTTGTGGGCCTACTTAATAGTATCGACAGAAAAATGTTGCACTCTGAGAATATTTTATTTCAGAAGCAAGCTTTGAAACGAATAGAGATGCTAATTGAGATGATGGGTTGTTACCTTGGGACGTATGTGCCAAAACTTATGGTTCTTCTTATGCACGCAATCAATAAGGAGGTACTGCAAGATGGTGGTCTCACTGTTTTGCATTTCTTTATTGAACAACTAGCCAAGGTATCACCATCAAGCATTAAGCATGTTATATCTCAAGTTTTTGCTGCCCTTGTTCCCTTCTTGGAGAGAGAGGAAGACAGTCCCTCGGTACATCTGAGTAAAGTTGTTGATATTTTGGAAGAACTTGTTTTTAATAATAAGGCTATCTTAAAGCAGCATATCCGGGAGTTTCCACCATTACCTGGCATTCCGGTGCTTGCAGAATTGAACAAAATATTACATGATACACGCGGACCAATAACTTTCAAGGATCAACTACGAGATGTGGTTGATGGTCTGAATAACGAAAACCTGAATGTCAGGTACATGGTAGCTTGTGAGTTGAGGAAATTGCTACAACTTAACAAGGATGCTGCTGCAACTATGATTACTGGTGAACTTGACTCTGAAATGGGTATTTTGAGTGCCCTGATAACTTCATTACTCAGAGGTTGTGCGGAGGAATCCAGAACAGGGTTAGGGCAGAGATTGAAGTTGGTATGTGCGGACTGTCTAGGAGCTCTAGGTGCCGTTGATCCTGCCAAAGTGAAGGTTGTTTCAAATCAATCAACGTTTTAAAATTGAATGCTCGGATGATGACCTTATCTTTGAGCTAATCCATAAGCATCTAGCCAGGGCCTTTAGAGCTGCACCTGATACAATAGTTCAAGATTCTGCTGCACTGGCAATACAAGAGCTTTTAAAATTTGCAGGCTGTGAGGCATCCCTTGATGAAAATGTTGCTGTTGTGGCATCCCTTGATGAAAATGTTGCTGTTGTGGCATCCCAGAGGTCATCA
>QZGG01003354.1:0-24748 GCA_006409495.1 Sedum album | reverse complement strand
TATCACAAACTTTTATTATTCAAAATATATAGAATAAAAATAAAAATGTATCATAAAGCATATTAACCATAACGTTTTCACTGATAAAAATAATGAATAAATTTGTTTAATTGTGCAAATATATTATTGTCAGGACATTAAACTAATATTTTCCTATAATAAAGTATTTGCTCAATCAAGTTTATTAAACTAATATTTTCCTATAATAAAGTATTTGCTCAATCAATTTTTCTAAAACAAACTTTCATATAAGTGATTATATCAAATAAAATAATACATATTAATTGTAATATAATTACAATATATATATTTTCATAATATGATTTTATTTTAGGAATTTATATATTGGGTAATGAGCGGGCTTTTTAGCCCGGTTGGGGTTATATATATGTCCATACACGGCTTTATTGACGAAACGGTCCGGACTAGGCTAGCCCATCGAGTTGAATTTTATGTCCAAGCCCGCTTTCAAGACCGGGCGGGTCGGACGGGCCGGGCGGGCTTGCCTGAATTTGAACAGGTCTACAGTTAACTAGTAAACCTAGCGGAATAAAACTTAAATAATACTGAAAGTAAATGGCTCACAGATTTAGAGTGGAAACTACAATAGTCAACTAGACTACCGCGTAAAACTACTACCTTCCTTAGAAGGGTTTGAATGCGTATGAAGAACAATGTTGAAGAACATTTTGAGACAGAATATAGCGAAGCGAAAGTTGAAGTTGTCGCAGACATTGCTGAAGCATCAAAAGAAGAATGTGATTGCTACAACATGTTACAAAGATAAAAAGGAGGTGATCAGAAGGGTTATTCATAACTATAAGATGAGATCATGCAGGACTTGTACAACATGATGAAGCACGTAGTTCAGTTAGTCACAACAAAAAGTTATATAGTCGTGACAAAAATTATGTAGAGTAGTACATGATTAAGTAAAGAGAAAAGGTAGTTGCGACAGGGGGAGTAAAGCCTGGAGAAGATGATAACTAATTCAAAAATCATTAAGACATCTGTTGCAAGGGAGCAAAAGCAGATGATATGAGCTGCTGGAGGAGAAGCAAAGAGTTGTTCTAGCATGAATATTAACAAATTGCCGGATGAAAAGCTCAAGTAGAATGTAGATCAGGATTCTGTTATAGTGATTAATTGAGTATGATGGAATGAGAAAGTGCTTAGGCAGAAGAATTCAAAAAAAGGAGCTGGTGCACATCATAAGCAGAAATAAGACAAAGCTAGAGCAGATATAAGACAGAGCTAGAGCAGAGATGACACAGAGCTAGAGCAGAGTACATTACAATCGGTAAGAGCAGATAGTTGTTCGATACTGAAAAAGGAGAGTTTCCTAATAATATTTGGGATGAACTGAAAGTTGTTCGCTGGAAATATCAGAAGGATGTTACTGTCTAAGAACTGTTGAAGCAAAGATGGTGAAGAACAATGAGGAAGAGATGTCAAGTGCTTTGAAAGACTAGACTGTGCAGAGATTTAAAAATTCAAAAGAGAACTGAATGGAGATTATCAGCAGAGTTAAAGCATGTCAGTTAGCATGTCAGAGTTAAAGCATTTCATACCTATCTCCTAAAGATTCTAAAGAGGACACCCGCATTAAGGGGGAGGAAGTATGTCCGTATAAAGGTCTGGTGGACGTGTCAAAACAAAGGGATATTATTTAGGGGGAGAGAGCTCCGATTCAAACTGTTGTTGACCTAGAAACGATGGTCGTATTATGTTGGGAATCCTTGTCAAATTTATTGGCGAAAAGGGGGAGTATGTTTAGATGTTTGAAGAGAATGTTGCTTGAGCAAAAGAAGTGTACTACTGGAGCAAAGCAGCTCAAGCGAATCAGATATAGTGTTCAAGTTGTTACGCAAAGAGCAAAGCTTTAGGAGGATTTTGCCAACAAATTGCCAAGGGAGAGATTGAGAGTATGAAGTGAACTCACTTGTGTGTGGCAAGTTTGTTGCAAAGATAAGTGCGTAGTTTGGTCTGCGAGTAAGCGAAAGATTCAAACAATATTGTAGATATGATGAAAGACCTGCTAGAGCAAGGTCTGAAGCAGTAATGAGAACACTGGGGAGCAGTCCTGGCGAACAGCGATGTCATGGCAATCCGCGAGATTTTTGGATGAAATCTCTAAGGTGGTTAATGGTTTAGATAATAATCAGATTTTGATTATTACCTAATCTAATAGATTTAGGAGTTTCTAAAAAGATAATGATTCATAATAGAATTGGAAGTTTTTTAAAAAGATAATGATTCCTATCTTTAAGGAACACTAATCTATTACTCCCTATAAATAGAGAGGGAGGCAGATTTGAGGGAACAACTTAGAGAGCACGAAATTGAGAAGAAACAACCTGATCTTGAGCGTTAGCAATATCTTTTGTGATCAGAGTTATTTGCAAGAAGAGATCTAAGTTCCGGGAAGCATACGCGTAGAGAAAACATAGTAGAAGCTTGTTGCGAAGTTCTAAGTTGTTGTTGAGATAGATACTGATCTGAGTTGAGCTATACTCTTTCGAGAATAAAGATATTGGTTAGTTACGAGCTAAGTTATTGCAAGCATACTGCACGTAAAGGTGTTCGGAGAAGAGCTTGCTGCAAACCTGTGCAAACGCTATTGCAACAGAGCCTATGACAACAACTGTATTGAGTTGAGTTGTGCGTGTCGTTCACATGAAGAACAAGAGATCAGTGGAGTTCTGATCTGGTGGATAAATTGCTGGAGGTCAGTACTTGCGACGGAGGGTTTTGTTAGTCAATCACTTGAGTTTTAAGTAGTAGTAGGTTACAGAACGGTAGGGTCTTGTATCGCGTAAGTCTATTGTACTCAAAACTTGATTATAGTGAATTGTTTCCATCGGGCTTTGGAGTAAGCCCCCAGACTAAGCCTTAAATGAACCGAACTGGGTTAACAAGATCGTGTGTCGTTTATATTTTTGCGTACACATTAATCTGCTAATTTGAAATAGTATTTGCTTAAGCTAACCTGTAACAGATATCGTAGAAGGATCTGTAACAGACCGAGTAACTAAATTTTGCAACCGTTGGATTGATAAAAATCAACAGCGAAGATAATGAATTATATATAAAACAGGTACTCAATCTTCAGTGTTGCCTACTGTAAGCAACTAATCAATCTTAATATTTTTTCCTGATTATGTATATTGAGAAATGTTAAACATAGATTTTTTTCAATGATCAAGCCCATCCCACCTAGTATCGAAAAGGATCCAACAACCTGTTAATATGTTCCGAAGCGTTTCGACTCCAAATGTTAATGCACAAGACCATAACCATAAGCCTGGTTTCATATTGTGATGAGGGAGCTCTTCTTCAATCCCTATGCGATCCCAAAAAGCCTTAGCCCACCAACAACCAATGAACACATGATACACATCTTCATTTTCAAAGCCACATAATGCACATTGACTAGTAGAGCTGCAATCTCTCATGCTCAAATTCTTCATTACAGGAATGATGTCATGATACATTCTCCACCCCAACATTTTTATACTATCATGCAGTTTCAACTTCCAAAAAGTCTTCCAAAATATCTCTGTTGACCTCCAGCTCGATGGCCCCGGTTTGAAAAACTCTTCTTCATTTCTCCATTGATTAACTAATATGTAAGCTGCATTTTTGTCGTAATTGTTTTCGAATAAGCCCATGTGGTGGCTTTTGAAAATGAAGAAATACTTTGCTTTTCGATGAATTTTTCATCAATCAAATTGAAATCACACGCTTGGTTCTCAGACGCGTTAGAGATCTGTGTTGCGAAGAGTAGACACAGATATATGAATAACATAATTAACAAGACTCAGAAATTTGTTAACCCTGTTCGGCCCCGAAGGCTTAGTCAGGGGGGATTCTCCCAATCCCGTGGAACAACTTCACTAGTGTAAAATGTGTTACAAGAAATATTGATCGAACTCTCTTCGTCAATATTTCAAACAATCTCACTACAGCCCAAGTTCCCCTTGGACAGATCTAACTTCCGTAAGATCGTAACAGACCTCCCGTCTGATTGACTCTGTAACAGCCTCCCGTTGTTGTAGTCTGAAGTGTTCCAATCGTAACAGACCTCCCGTCTGATTGACTCTGTAACAGCCTCCCGCTGTTGTAGTCTGAATCATTTTTATGTGTATTGTGGTGGAGACTTAATCCAATTGCCCATCGATCTCTTCCCATATGATACCTTTTATTTCTTCTCATACGTTGTGCATTGATTTGCTCATTGATGCTTAAGTAATGATAGATTGATTTCCATAACGGTCATCTCAGTAAAATCTGTCAATTAGTCTGTCTTGAATTCCCGCTGGCTCCTGCCATTTAAACCTTGCACTTATTGACTCAGGATTCTCTGCATATAATGGATTCCGGAAGTTTCGCATATCCATTTACTGCGGCTGACACACTTCTCTTCGATAGGACGTGATCCAGAGTTCTGATTCATGATTTGTAAAAATTCGCCACTGCTACATTCCTGGATCGTGGAGCTCACACAAATGTTTTAATTTTTCATAATAATTTCCACGAGCAACCAAACACACCTTGAAATTTCATTAAAATTTCTCTCTTTAACTTTTCACTCTATTTTCATTGAATGTCATTTTCCTGCAACCAAAGAGAGCATAATTATTTGGAATGACATGTAGAGTTTGCGTTGAACCCACTATATTATGGCGAGTGTAAGAATTCTGTCGGGATCTTGGTAGAGGGAAAGTGACCATACGATCAATCCTATTGGCAAGCATGAAATTAGGAATAGTGTTTGCTCAATAATTTATAGGGTTTTTTGCCGAAAACCACCCATTCAATATCAAACTTTTAACAAAACCACCCTCTCAAAATTTTTTTTGACTCAACCACCCACATTTTAACCTAATTAATTAACCTAATTAATGCCTAATTAATCCATCTAACGGAGATTTAACACTAATTGAACGTTTTCCGTTAAAATGTGTCGGTCAACAAAAGTTAGACGAACAAAGGGTGGTTTTCGGCAATAAAATGTATAAGGGGTGGTTTCCGGCAATTACGCCCTATAAGAGGTGGTTTTCGGCAATAATTTCAATTTGAAAACTATTAAATTTGACACCCGAATACTGTTCCGGCGACTTATTCCGGTAAAGTTCTCATTGACTTCGTTGACTCACAATTAAACTTGAACGTGTTTATTTAATGACCAGTAACTATTAATCTAAGTTTGAATATCCTATCTCAACAAATTCATTTTTATATAATTTCAAACATAGATGTACTAACATCTTACGTGAGCTGATAAATGATTTACGTTTTAATCATTAAGCCAATATTTACTGGTCATTAAATAAACACATTCAAGTTGTTCTCAACGGTAAAGATTAAAAATGACACAAATTTTTCGTGCGACAATGAGACACAAAATGAATCTTTGATTACTAACAATTCACTGGATGAGATTGTTTCTCGAAATAATCATCAAATACAACTACTCCATATTTCTTGCTAATTCAACCATTCAATTTAATTAAAAGTCAATTTAATGTCAATCGTCAGATTAATCAAATCAACGTTTAACATTAAGTCCTTCCGTCTCACAAAATTAAAATGTCCCTCTTAATCTTAACACTGTTCGCCAATATAAACAAATCGACACATACTAAATTTGTTTATTAATTGCGTTTTGCAATTAAGATCGAGTTTTATTTTATACAAGCTTTTTGGTCGATTTTTTTATCTTTGCTCATTTACTTTGCTCGAATTTTGATGCCTATTGAGATAGTTCATGAAAAACTTCTATAGGCCCCCCAATTGACAAAAATTCTAGATCCGCTCAGGTTGATTTGGGTGTCAAATTTAATTATTTTCAAATTAGTGGGTAGTTAACTCAATTTTTTTTGAGAGGGTGGTTTTGTAAAAAAATTAAGTATTGAAGGGGTGGTTTTCGGCAAAAAAAATTGTGAGTCAACGAAGTCAATGAGAACTTTACCGGAATAAGTCGCCGAAACAGTATTCGGATGTCAAATTTAATAGTTTTCAAATTAGTGGGTGGTTAAGTCAAATTATTTTTTGAGAGGGTGGTTTTGTTAAAAATTTGGTATTAGACGGGTGGTTTTCGGCAAAAAATCCGTAACTAATTGTTTGTCTTGCTGATAACACTTTTGAATAAATGACAGCCACCCAATAAAAGTCCAGAAGTTGAATAAAAGTTGATCATGAAAACTTTCTAGAAACCCAAAAAAGTCGCAAGAATTTTCTTGAGTCAAATTTGAGCATCATCCAAACATATGGACAATGGACAAGGCATTGCTGCAAAGCTGTTGGAAAACCAGGTTTTGGGAAGCAATGGGAGAATGATACCCCCTCTTGGTTTGGAATGATTCTTCACATGTTTGTGCTTCTTCCATTGCAGAAGTCACCATATTTTTGACGTCTTGATATCTCTTGTTTTGCAAAGCTTCCATGGAGTCCTTGACTTGATTAACTGCATCAGTGTAATTGTCAAAACAATCTGTCAAGCATTGTTTCAGGAAGTGATCTGAGGTTGTTTTCATTATGAGGAGAATGTGTTCTCGTGTATTGCTGGCATTTCTTGATGCCAAGTCCAAAGTGACCATGGCAATGTTGTCGAGATCGGGCGGGTGTTCTGCATGTTGGATGTGGTTTATGGGGTGATTTTGTGAGGATGCTTGGGGAGTGCATAAAGAAGCTAATGTGAAGATGATGATGATGAGGAAAAGAAGAAATGAGTTTGAGGGCATGGTTTCATCATCTGTAGAGGGTCGCAAGCGAAAGACTATGCGGATATGAAGACATACACTAGGTCATGTTTGCTAGAATGTGGTTGACGATGACTCAATGGTCCTGAGATTTTTTAGCAATACGCAACAAATGATCAGGGAAATGAGAATCAATGAATCGGTCATTGAGTCATTGCCTTAATTAGTAAATGCCATTATCATGCATATGCAGCCGATATCTTTCAAAATTAAAGGAATTCAATACCAGCTTCCCTGAATATGTGAAAAGGAATTGTATTGTGTGGATCCATCTATTTTGGTGGATTTATGAATCCCATTTTATATCCGTTGATTGTATTTTTTCAATGCATAACATCTGATACATTTCCATGTATAGATACCCTAAAACCCTGCGAGCCAAAATTTCTGATGTAATGTTTAATGGAATCGTGAAAGTAGATCATCTCTCTAGATCCGCTTGGATAATCTAGATAAGTTCCTCACTACGCCATTTTGAACACTACGCAACATAGAGACTTTGATGTTGCATAAGATATATGTTGCGTTAGATACTTGCAACATTTAAGTGAATGTTGCGTAAGATAACACGTTCCCGTAGATAGTTTGTGGAACATAAAGTAATATATGTTGCGGGATTCAAAATGCTTATACTACTGCAACATACATTTAAGCAACATCAAAAGGTATGTTGCATAACACATAAAATCCAAAACTTGTTGACTTTTCCACGTTCATGTAAACAAAACGTACAAGGTTTTATGATGGTTGGTGGGGAGCAATTTTTTTCGTTCGGTTACGCAACATACATATGCTATGTATGTTGCAAAAGTGAGAATACATTAATTGCTCAAATCAATATGAGCAACCAGAAACACAGACGCAGAAACGCAGAAACACAGAAACGCCGAATCGCCTGCGGCTCTCCTTCTTCAACTCATCAAGCTTGAAGATTTTAAAGCTTAATTTACTCTTGTAATGTCATAGGAATTGCATATGGGATATGGTATGACCGATCTACACTTCCCACATTGAAAATTTGAATTTCTAGGAGGTAATCTGTTTTGTATGAAATTTCCACGTTTGATTGGGTTGTTTTGTGTTAAGATTTGTTTGAGTTTGAAGATGCAATTATTTTTATTTTTTGTAGGAATCAAAGAATAATCAAGTCATGGATAGGTTTTGGATGAATTTGTCGAGAGTGGATCGACGCTATTTTGATGGGATTGAAGGTTTCATACAATTTGCAAGAGATAATTGTACTACACAATTACATCCTTGTCCATGTAGGCTTTGTAAGTGCAGCGGAGAGTGGATTGATTTGAGCGAAATGCGGCGACATTTGGTTCAATACGGGATGATGCAAAGTTATACAGTTTGGACATTGCATGGTGAGGAAGCTGAACCATCAGAATTGAGGTATGAATCCAATGACATGCAAGTTGTTGGTGGAGATAATTATTCAACTATAGAGTTATTGAATGATGTGTTTCCTCTACGTGATGTTTCCACAAATGATGTGGAAGATACTTTTGATCATGTTGAGAATAAGGTTGCTTATGAGAAGTATTGTAGTCTTTTAGAGGAAGCTCAAAGGCCAATTTTTTTGGGAAGTGATAAAACAGTGTTGAAGTGTATTTTGGAGGGACTACAAGTGAAAGTAGAAAGTCGTTGGTCGGATAAGAGCTTTGATAAATATTTGGATATTTGTAGAAGATTGTTGCCTGAAGACAACAACTATCCGAGATCCTATCGAGATGTTAAGAAAGTTTTAAAGAAGCTAGGATTGGGTTACGATATATATCATGCATGTGAAAACGGGTGTGTATTATACTACAAAGATTATGAGCATTTTGATAGATGTCCTATTTGTGAGGAGCCACGTTATGCTTATGAAAATGGTGGAAGAAGAGTTCCAAAAAAAATTGTCCGATACTTTCCTATTACCCCATTAGCCACGTCATTCCCCTTACACCTAGTCAGCGGAAACCGTAACCAAACTAACATTGTTTCCATCTCTCATCTCCAGATCTACCGCTGAGACGAAATTGGCGCCCAGACGCGAAACTATGCCACCCCGCAAGAATCCGACCGCCAAGCCACAAGCGACCGCGAAGGCAAAGTAACCGATCGGCAAGCAACCGACGGCCAAGCAACGGGATCTGATGGACATCCTCAGGGAGGAGTCTGCGAGAAAGCTCTCACTGCAGACTCAGACAGTAGTGAAGCAACGGAAATCAAGTAGAATCAGGCTCCGGACTCTGTGACCAAATACTCCGGATGACCCTGTTGTAATTACCGATTCAGCTGAGCAGGGTCTTCCCCATCCTCTGCTGAACCAAGTCCCTCGCCAAAACCAAGTACTCCCTCACCAGAGCCATGTCCCTCACCACAGCAACTGGTATCCCCAGAAAGAAGTCCCTCCCTTGAACATCATAGTCCCACACTTGACCAACGTCGGAGTTCCACCCCTCAACAAATTCCCATAGGTACTTTACTGTTATTATTATTGTTAAATTATTTTCATCTTATGTACATTTTTGAGCAAGATTTGGTGATTTTGTATTGTTTGTTGCAGATGATACAATCATTGGTGAGGCCCTCTGGGAGGATGCACCAAATCCTCTACTGCCGCAGTTCAAGTCAAAGAAGGTCAGGACATTTGTTGGGAAGCAGCCAGTGAGGAACCGAAAGAAAGGTCGGACAACAGCCCCGTCAAATAGAATTGTTGAGCCGCAAATCTCAGCAGCATCCCCTCAATCCCAAACTGGCGAAAGACCTCAACTCTTAGTAGGCTCTCAAAATCAACTGCAAGCCACAAGGAATGGTGATCCGCATCCCTCCAATGATTCACCTCAATCCCAAAATCAACTCCCAGCCTCAAGAAACAGCCTGCCGATACTCCCAAGCAGATCTCATCAAACCCAAACTCAACCCCAGCAGCCTAGCAGATCATCCCAAAATCTATTTCAGTCCCGGCTTCCAGTCAGTTATCACACAAGACCTCAGTATACCACTCGCTCCGAAAGACACTCCCAGGGCCAATCACAAACACAACCTCAGCCTATAGCATCCGCCGAAACCCAATCCAGCCAGCCTCCAATTCCACCTCCTCCGTTGTCTTCAGTGGCAATTCCTGCACCTATGGAGCGTCAGACCCGTAATGAAGAGGATATGGCAGCGGATGAATTAGACGGGGCAAGAATGAAGAGGATAAGGGCCAAACTAAACTTGGACCAGGTATTAAATGTGGCTCATTAGTAATGTTTTCATTATTTCTTACATTGTTTATTGACTCTTTTTTTAATGACCATTATACCTTTATTAGATGGAGTTTTCCTACCTAGTGGTCGAGGCGTAGTTTGTGGTGCCAAACTCGAGGCCGAAGTGCGAAAGAAAGGGCGCATTGACGCGTGCAATTTAGTCGATAGATATTCCAACACGCAACTCAAAAGAATTTATAGAACTAGGGGTGACCTAATGTCGAACCCAAGGGAACAGTGGAATCAAATTATATTTCAAACTCGATTACTAGCTTTTTAATTCTTTAGACTCAATTACTAGCTTTCAATTTAGTTCTTAAGTGTCTTGTTTATTCAAAAGGACAATATTCAAAAGGCAATATTTTAAAGGCAATGTTTAAAGAAAAGGTTTGTTATCAAATATTAAAAACTATGACAAGGACGAGAATCCTCCACTAATACTTATGGTTTCACTCGAACAAGATATAAATCCTCACTCTCGAATGTTGGATTTATATTATAGTTATGAATTTCCTTCTTGATGACAATTTAATCTAGAACGTATAGTTATATGATAATATAAATCCTCACTCCGAATGTTGGATTTATATTATAGAATTTAGACTGAGTAGCATTAGCATACGAATCCTCACTCTCGAATGTTGGATTCGCACGTAAACATCTACTCGACTAGCTTCATTCCTCCGGTGTTTTCACTAATCTGTCCAAATACGCTTATTAATACATTCATGCACCAAATATACTCGCTGCTCCCGCTTTGCTAATATACTCGATCTAATGGTTGTATTGATTCCAAAATATTCTAAGTTCACCTTCCGGTCCTTCCCTAGAAAATACTACTTCGACCTACTCTTCTAGATGTTTTGTCAGGACACCTATTTTATGAAGGTAAAGCTCGGGTATGATTCAACACACACAATAGTCATACAAGAATTGATTCATGTAAATTAAATAATCATGTTCTAGTTATTCATAAGCATTAGAGATTCATCAAATCCCTATCATAAGGAAACTACTCACTCATCTCGAGTGATAATGCAAACATGTTCAAACGATTGTAAGTAAAACGATTGTAAATAAAACAAGAGTAAAGTTTAGAAATTCTCAGTGATTGATGATCCACGGTCGAGCTCCAAGCTGCTGCAATATCCTCGTTATCTCGAGTACAAAATCTGGTTGTATAATCTTCTATCTTCCGAGCTCTCTCGGCTCCTTCTTCTTCTTCACTTGGTTTACTCGACAGCTTTCAATCACTTTACTAGGGCTTTCGGCCCCCTAGGCAGCAACCTTCTTCAATCCTCTTGTGATGCTTATATAGTGAAGTGTAATCACAAGGGTCGAGTGAATGAAAGGTCTTGCCTTAACTCCTAATCATAAATGGCCGAGTAAATGGGAAGTCTTCCTTATCCACTTGTATTAAAATCTCGAGTAAGTGGAAGGTCTTCCTTATCTTCTTGTATTAAATCACTCGAGTTAATGGAGATAATCCATACGAAGGGTCTTGATCACGTGAAACTTGCTCGAGCAGTGTGTTTACTCGGTCGAGTAACATGAGTCTTTGGCTGTTTTAGCTCGAGTAAGGTACTTTAGTGCACTCGGTCTAAGAATTGCAGAAATGCTTCCAATTATGTCTGATTTAGGCCGAATTCACGTGCTTTTCCTCATATTTCCATTTATGCTCCTTCGTAAGGCTGGAATCGTGCTTTTGACCTGAAACATCAATCAAAGTATCAAAAGTAATATATTTTACGTTATAATCATATGAAATAAGCATGAAAGTAGGGGCTTAAAATAGACATTTCTAACACTGATCAAAATACCCCACACTTAATCCTTGTTCGTCCCGAACAAGTATTAAGCTTATTTCTTACTCCTGAGATTTCTAAAGTTATCTAATCCTAGTTCACTGTCGTAGAAAATCACGAATGCATTTAGCATATGCATTAAGCCTTTAAACCTCTAGGCTGCCCTAGCGGACGAGTTTTAGTCTCGTGAGAGTTTTCAGATAACGGAATACTCACAAATCCTGCACATCATCCATTATCGTATTCATTTACATAGCTAGTCAATTCAACAAACATTCTTTTGCATTATTCTTTAATCAAAACACTTCAAAGTATAGCTGATCATTCATGGCATGAAAATCATTGAAAATCACTTCAAATCACGATAGTCATAAATTTCAACGTAACTCGAGCAATAAGAAACTAACCTTGATTTGACTCTTCTCTCATTCCCAACTTACACCGAAAATCACAAAGTAAAACACAATTTTCAAGAGGAGTTTTACCGAACCAATCACCTATGCTAGCAAGGGCTAGTCCATAAGGTCAAGGTCAAGAATTCTTGCCCAAGAATTAGACTACACGTCGTAATCCATAAGAGTAGAGGAATTCCGGATGATTACCACATATTTCATGAATTTTTCTCTCAAAAGCATGTCATGCCTACGTACATAAGTACAAGGATCGTCCCTAAGCAATTCTCAATGGTTATCACTCGACAGCTTCACTCGAGTCGCAACATTATTTAGGCAAAGCAAGGACTTAAGTGGGGAAACAATATATTTTCTTTTATATTTTTTTTCTTCTTTTTAAAACAAATACTTTCAAGGGGGAAATAAATTTTATTTTCTTTCCTAACCCTCGGCAAATGTTTTTTTGTTTTGTCAAAGCAGATACTTTCAAGGGGGAAATAAATTTTATTTTCTTTCCTAACCCTCGGCAAATGCTCGACTTTATCGGATAACCCCACACTTAAGACTTGACTAGATGCCAAAATATTAACTCGAGTGTTACAACAAATGCACCATATACTACAATAGCTTTATGAAATAATATCCATGTTTTGTTCAAAAATTTCCTCTATGAAATTGGATAAAACTTTGCTTTTCTCAAGGGTTCATGTCAAAAATTTCTAATAAAAATCAAATTAGGCAAGCTCTTATGTTGAGTCACAAGAAATAAATTTTCTATCATGAAAATCGTTCAATTCAAAAATTTCAATTCATGAGTTTCTCAGCAAACATTTTTAATCTAAGTGCTCGATCTTGTTTAGCATGTTTAATTGACATTTTTCAACGTGTTTTCATTTAAATAGTAGGATGTATGCAAATTTTGAAAAGTATGCAATGTATATATCATGAAAATTTGTATGCATACTACTCCCCACCCCACACTTAAAAATTTGCTTAGTCCCTAAGCAATAAATTAAGATTAAGGTGTAGAGATACTTAGCTGGTTGTCGAGTATTTCGTTCTTGACATTATTCTTCGTATCTTGACTTTCCAATGCGCTGCACATGTATCATTCTTGCAATGCTAACAAAGATTTGTCATTATATAACAAACAAAGCAAAACATGATAGATAATCAATTTAAAATGTTCAAACAAGTGCAAATGTCAAGTACTCGATCAATCTTTTCTAGTTGTGAAAGTTGGTTGTTTATGGTTGTTGATTGTTGTTTGGGATATCGGGTGTTTCTAAGGATTCGGAAGTTGTTTCATTATCAGACCTATTCGTTGTCACCTACGTTATCTTCTGCATCTACGAATTCTTCATCTTCTTGACGTTTTCTTCGGTCGAGTGATGCAATGTAGGTCTAGGTGGTGATCGGTATCCTTCACACGAGGTGTGAGTGAACAATGTCTTCATCATTTCTCCTTGCCAAATAGTCATGTCTATACCAACTAGTGATGTCCCTTTGCCATGCAATCATATTTCTAGATTCCTTAAAAGCTCATCAAGGGAATTGGTCTCGGGTGGTGGTGAGTCGTGACTAATATCATCTTTGTCTCGTTTCGGGTAAGACAATAATATCTCCTCCGCTGAGTTTTATCTTCTTAACAAGTCCACGACTTAGTAGCTCGACCTCTCCTAGTACTTGTTTCGGCAATGCTTTTCTTGGGTCGAGTGAAAATCCTACATGCTTAGCTAGCATGGTAACAAAATGTCCTCCACCGATATATAATCCTTTGAATGACTTCAAGAGACATTCTTCAAGTGTTCGAGTGATGCAAGTGAGCACATCGAACGGAAGATCCTCGTGCATACAACATATTATATCCAAATCATCCTTATTCACGAATCTTCCTTTATCACTACGAAGGTATAGGCAAGTAGCTATAAGACGATGTATAAACTTCCATTCCGAACTTCTAATCTTTGTAGCCGTGCTACCCGACTTATAATCCAAACTATGTTCCTCATATTCTTAGTGATCGGTAAACATGGTTCGCAATGCTCCAAACCAAATGCAATTCTTAAATCATCACTAGAGAGAACAAAGTCCTTGTTTCCCAAACGAAATTTCCATTCTTTCACAACTTCTATCTTGTGTCCTCTTAACTCGACCACTTCCATTTGGTCTTAAGTGAATAAATAAACTCGCGCACTACCTTTTCGTACACACCCGGATCATCACCAAACACAAATCCTAATCCATGGTTCTTAAACCTCGGCTCAATCTTATCAAAAATCAACACCACTTTGTCTAGAAATTCAATGTCCGGAAATAAAGGAGTAAGAACTTTGAAATTCCTAAGCTTCTTTTCCCTTACTTTCATCTCCGAATCTAGTCTAATTTGTGCATTGAACGGATAGGGAGTAGATTCAACTAAAGAAGGGTTGTTACCATCAATAGGTCGAGTTGTGCTCGAGTCGGCCGGGTGAGGGTTCTCTTCCGGTCGAGTGACTTCAATACTTTGTTTAGACAACTTTCTTCTCTTGAAAACTACTTTGCTCCGCTCTTGGTTTTCCATTGGTGTTCTAATTTGTGTAGGATTTGGGAAAGGTGAGATTTTGGTTGAGTGAAAACGGCTAAGTGTTTGAATCGGTCGAGTTAGGGTTTGTTTTGTGTAGTTGGGCTAGGTTTTGTTTAATGTTTAAGGTGATATGGCCCAATTGGTTTGATTCGGTCGAGTGAACCAGATGACTCGATCGAATGAAGAGTTTGATTTCGGTTTAAGTAGGTTCACTCGGTCGAGTGACATTCTTAGTTGGTCGAGTGGGCTCGGCCAAAATTCAGAATTTAATTGAGTTTTATTTTTTGTTCAAGGTGTTTTAATTCTGAATTTTATTTTTAGTAACCCTAAAATTTGGTAAGATAAATTTCTTCTTTATTGAATTTCTAACTTTGTTTTCCAAACAAAGACATATTATTTGTAGAAGAAATAAGGAAATAAGGTTTAATCATCATCAGACTCGATCTCTATTGGTTCTCCATTAGGCTTGCGAAATTCTTTGATAGTCACCCTACGAACCTCATACCACTCAATACCCGAATTATTTTTCTTAGGCTTCTTGGACTGTGCTTTGCTCGAGGTAGCTTTTTCCTTACCCTTATCTTTGCTTGTATCATTGAAGTTCCCAACCGAGCGCGCGTTCTCGGAGGGGTCTTCTTCCTCAGTTACTTCCTTATAGGCAAATTCCAACTTAGCGGGTTGTTTGGCTAGGAATGCTAATTTCCTTAACAAGTTAAAGTCCAATTCTCGGAATTCTGTGTATCTCTCGGGTAGAATAAATTGGCAACCGATGGCTATGCTAGTGATCAATGAAGTACAACCCACGTACTGTGAAGAGTAGTATGCCTGCTGCATACCCTTGAACATGGTTGTGAACACATCAAACCAATTGATTGGTTCATCTTGGTCGAGTGCCCACATAATGTTCAAGTCCTCTCGGGTAACTACATCAACAGTTTCGGGTTGGCAATTAATATTCGTAGCAATCAGACGATGCACGTACTTCCAAACGGGATTCTTAATAGAAGATGGTGAAGGATAGTCTCCAATGAAGTCTTGGCGGCTAATGTCTTTCCAAATCTGAATTCTTTGTTGTTCCGTAGCCAAGTGACAAAGTCCTCCTTCAGGAAATCCAAGATGTCTATATGCTTCTTGTCGAGTCCAATAAAAATCCAAATCTTGAATTCTGAATTTCCATCCTTCATAATCATATGCAAAACCATCTCCTTCAACAGGTTCAAACGAAGCAATGAACTCATAGACAAGTTCCTTATAGCATTGCTTGTTGAAAACAACATCCACATCGAGTGAAGCTCGGCCAAACATGTCATAAACTTTGGCACTAATGCCAAGGCTTTGCATTGTCTTGTCATGAAGGGCTATCGAGCTCACCAAAGGCTTGAGTCGGTTTGCATCTTCAGCTAATCTTTCATAGGTTCGTGCATGGTCTATGTTGTCAAAATTTGGTGGGTAGGATGGGTCATAGGTGTGAACAAACTCAACTTGAGTTCTTCTTTGGGAGGGTGCATTGGTCTTTTTGGATAGTAGGTTGGATTGAGACATGTTGCTCGAGTATGTAGATTCGGTCGAGTATGTGAGTATCCCATGATACTCGATCGGTTTTATATATAAGTCTAAATTGGGAAGCTCTAAGGTTACTCGAGTAGTAACTTACCTAATAAAGTGTGATAAATCCTAGTATATCAAAGGTTTCTAATAATTGAATATTAAATCAAAGATTTAATCAAAGATTTAATATATGGAAGTTATGAATATTTATTAGGGTTACTCGAGATTTTTTGTTTAGGAAAGAATTGGGCTAGGTGCTCGAGTGGGCTTTGGTTAAAAATCTGATTTTTCTAATTTGGGTCGAGTTGTTTAAGTGTTGTGGGTTACTCGACCGAATGATCCATAGATTCGGTCGAGTGAAGCAATGTCCTTTTTGCTTCACTTTGCGATCTTAAAACTTGGCGATCATAAGGGTAAATGACAATAGAAAAAGTACGCGCAAGTTCAAGTTAAACAACAAAGTACCGCAAACGGTACGTCCAAAAGTTTTAAAAACAACACAAATAAACAACAAAAAGAGGCTTTCCTAGCACTCTTCCCACTCGAAGCTAGTTCCTTCGTTCATTTTCTTCTTTCCTTTCCGGTCAGCACGCTTAGGCATTTCCTTGACACAAACCCACTCTTTGCTCCTCCTATCCATCAACGTCATCGTGACCAAACGGGTGGTGTCGAGTGGTCTAAAATCTCCTTTGCCTTCAAACCGAAAATATGAGCGTTCCGCGAGGCAAGTGATAAAGATGAGCAGCCGAGTGCCTTGCTCTTTTCCTTAGGGTTGATCATCTTCTTGAAGCGCTCGGTGAAGACATAAAACCAATCAATGGAGTCTCCTCGCTCCATGAAGTACATTAAATCCAAGTCTTCCCGAGATACTCGAGCACCTTGGTCAACACGAGTGTTGATGTTTGTAGAAATAATCCGATGGATGTATTTCCATACTCCATCCGTTAGGCACTTGGGTGAGCAATTAGGGTCATACTCGCGCATACCGGTTAGCTTCCTCCATACTTCCAACCTCATCTCATCCGTACAAAATGGAATAACACCTCCGGGAGAGAACCATTCTCCATCCATATACTCCTTCTCCTCCTTGAAAACTTGTGTATTAATCTCAAACTCCCACGACACACATTCATTCTCATTATAAAACGGTTCAAAGCTTGAGAAGAACTCGACCACAAGGTTGTGGTGTGTCGGTTGTCCCATCAAATACTCCCACTCGATCAAGCCGGCATTGATAAATATGTTGTCCACAATCTCATAAATTCCAAGCTCGATCATAGTAGGTTTGTGAGGTGCAACGGAACTTACCACTTCCTTCTTGCTCGAGCCACAAAAGAGTTGAGTAAGCCGTGGCTCTTGAAATGGCTTCCTAAAGCTAAGTTGAGCATGGGTTGAAAACCGTCCATCTCCTTGCGAGGGTCTTTGTTCTTCCCATGCTAGATCCTTGGCCGCTCGACATTGTTGAGTTGAATTGAGAGATTGGGGTCGGTCGAGTGAATCGGTGGCTTAGGGATTTAGGTTTTGAGAGTGAAGGTGAAGCGGTCGAGTAGGTGTAGAGTGAAGGTTGGTCGAGTGATGTTTAGGGTTTTCTAAATTGGACCAATTTCCAATGGACCAAATTAATTGGTCTAATTAAATTAGAACAATTTCCTATATGACCAAATTTAATTGGTAGAGTTGGTCCAACGGTTGGATTTTTAAAAATTTTGATTTTTGTATTTTATTTTTGTATTTTTTTTGGGTGGTGTGATTCGGTCGAGTAAGATTTTTACTCGATCGAATGAGGGGGGATTAAATTATTTAAATGATTTATTTAAGTTTTCGGGTCGACTCAATTCGGTCGAGTAAGAATCTTACTCGATCGAATGAAATAGAATTCATTTAAATTGTTTAATCTATATTAATTTGGGTGACGTGACTCGGTCGAGTTGGTGGTTTACTCGATCGAGTGAAAGAATTTATCCCCGGAATTTTCCCAAATAATATTCTACCCCACACTTGCATTTTTCCTAATCTAGAAAGCAATAAAGTGCGGAAAAATAAATGCGGAAAAATAAATACTTACTGGCCTAGATTAACGTCCTGGCAAGGACGTAGCCGTGTCTTCATATAAAGAAACACACTCGAGAAGTCCTTTGCTAGGATCCCTTCTCGAGAGGATATGCTCCACTTCTTAGTTATCCGACCTCATAGAGATCGAGTTGCTCTACTAGATAGCATTGGTCTCCAGCATGATAAATTTCAGTCTATGTCCGTTGACCTTAAATGTGTTTCCTTCCTTTTGTATAATTCCACGTGTCCGTCGTCAAAAACTTTAGATATCTTGAATGGTCCGGACCACTTGGAACGTAATTTTCCCGGAAATAATCTCAACCTAGTGTTGTAGAGTAGCACTTCGTCTCCTACTGTGAATCTCTTCTCAATGATTTTCTTATCGTGCCACTTTTTGTTTTCTCTTTGTAGACTTTCGCGCTTTCATAGGCGTTTAAGCGTATCTCCTCGAGTTCATGTAATTGAAGAATACGGTTTCCCTGCAGCTCTAGATCGAAATTCATCTTCTTGATAGCCCACATGGCTTTGTACTCGATCTCTACCGGTAAGTGACAAGCTTTTCCGAAGATAAGTTTGTATGGAGACATACCAATAGGGGTCTTGTAGGCTGTCCTATAAGCCCATAGTGTGTCATCTAGTTTCGACGCCCATTCCTTCCTTGCACCTGAAATAGTCTTTTCTAAAATAGCTTTGATCTCTCTGTTCGAAACTTCTACTTGACCACTGGTTTGGGGATGGTAAGGTGTCGAAATCTTGTGATATACTCCATGTTTTCGAAGCATCTTCTTGAGTTGTTTCTCTTTAAAGTGCATTCCATTGTCACTAATGATAGTTCGAGGTACACCATATCTAGGGAAAATGATATTCTTAAATAGGTTTCTTTACGGACTTGGCAGCTGACGGCACGTCGTCGGATGCCTCAAATTAAATTTATTATTCCTCACAAGTTAGTATATAGCAAGTAAGGGTCGAACCCAAGAGAAAGCACGTTGTATTCAAGTTCTCTAATGCAAGTTATTGAGATTGGATTATTTTGTGGTTGACTACAATATAATAAAACTCAGTTCGGGGATTCAACTATGACTACAATTCATACTATCATGCAATTCTACCTTTGTTCTTACGATCACACTCCGCTAAGAATGTTATCTAATGTTTTCTCGCTAAAGACAAACATATATTATTCCACTCATGTTCTGATTAACTATCCACCGCTAAGTTTAAGTCAATAACAATACTCTTCTTACATCAATTAGGCACCGCTACGTTTTACTAATATAACGCAATTAGAGTGTAAACATGATGACAATCAAGTTACCGCTAAGTACACAAGATTTCACCAACAATATCATACTAGGAATAATCAACAAGATAGAACACAATCAAATACTTCATGCATTAGTCACAATCAAATCCCCAAACCGAAATGGATTTAGTTACACATCAAGTTCATGATTGCAACAACAATGTAATAATTCATGAAAACAACAATCACTGAGATTAAAGTAAGAAATGTCACTGAGTATTAGATGACAGTCTTCAGATTCCAGCAGCCACCACCTTGGAGATGAACCCTTGATTGGAAAATTGAGATTGTAGAATGATTGAGAGGTGTATGAATGTAGGAAATCTGGTATTGAGCAAATGGAATCCACTCCCCTTTTATAGCCTCCCAGAACTTGAATCTTCGTGCCCTAGAATTTTGGAACGTTTTGGCTAATTTTGGCCAAAACCATTGAGTTCTTCGAAGTTCATAAATTCAGCCTCGGGGCCATCCAAGCGCACGTCTCTTCCTTTTTCCAAGCGTACGCTTCTCCATTTATCCGAGCGTACGCTTCTTCCTTTACCCGTACGCTTGGAGAAAGCTCTCGGTCCAAATCTGGTACTCTAAGCGGACGCTCCTTCCTTTTCCCAAGCGCACGTCTCTTCCTTTTATGATAATTCCTTAGACGTGCGCCTGGGAAAATTCCAGGGACGTAAGCTTGGATTCCAACGGCTACTTTTAGGGTTTTTGTGCACTTTTTGAATTCTTTCCTGAAATCAAATAATACCAAAAGTGACGCATTTGATACAGGAAAGAAACATAAAATAGTGGGATTAGATGATTTTTAACTCATACAATTGTGCGTTATCAGCATCGCATGTGGGTGTGGCTATGGCTTCTATCCACTTAGACACATAGTCAACCGCTACTAGAATGTACTTGTTTCCGTAAGATGAAGGAAAAGGTCCCATAAAATCAATTCCCCATACATCAAAAATTTCTACTTCGAGTATACCCTTCTGAGGCATCTGATTTCTCCTTGAGATATTTCCCGATCTTTGGCAAGCGTCGCACGATTGAACATACTTATGAGCATCTTGAAAAATAGTTGGCCAATAGAATCCTGACTGCAATACTCGAGCGGCTGTTTTGGATGTGGATCGGTGTCCTCCCGAGAATGAAGAATGACATTCACGTAAGATTCTATGTTGATCTTTTTCTGCTACACACGTACGATATATGCCATCGACTCCTAACTTATAAAGATAAGGTTCGTCCCAATAGTATCAAGTAGCGTCTCGGAGAAATTTCTTCTTTTGTGCATACGTGATCTCCGGTGGTAGTGTTCCACAAACAAGATAGTTCACAAAATCTGCGTACCAAGGGTCTTTGTATTGAGCTGAGTCTATGGAGAGCAGGTATTCTCCTATGAATGAATCCTTGATAGGGTCTCCATTTCCTTTATCCTCTAAGGTAGTTTCGAGCCTAGATAGATGGTCTGCTACTACGTTCTCGACTCCTTTCTTGTCTCTAATCTCTATGTCGAACTCTTGCAATAAAAGGATCCATCTAATAAGTCTTGTTTTTCCGTCCTTTTTGTTCATCAAGTATTTGAGTGTTGCGTGATCCGAGTAGACAATGGTCTTTGATCCAACGAGGTATTGTCTGAATTTTTCGAATGCGTAAACTACTGCTAACATCTCCTTCTCGGTTGTTGTGTAGTTTTCTTGAGTTGCATCGAGTGCCTTGCTAGCGTATTGAATGACATGAAGACGTTTATCAACTCTCTGTCCGAGGCATGCTCCAATCGCTCCGTCGCTTGCATCGCACATTAGTTCGAACGGTAAATCCCAATTTGGTGCTCGAACGATCGGGGCGGTTGATAAGTCACTTTCATATGATATTTTATGTCCTTTACACTATGCTTGTTTGTATATTTTCTCGTATAAGATTACGCTTTTTGTGTAGTTTTATATTTCAGGGAATAAATGGACCATAAGTTGAAAACGAGCAAAAAGGCCATACTTTAGAGCATTATACCGGAAAAGGCAGTTTCGACCTTTGCTGCTTCGTAAGGATGCCGAGAATGATTCACTGATCGGATGGAAACAAACTTTATATGGATGGAAAGCTAATTCAAACGGCTACAACTCTCTAGTTTACCTCAACTTTAGATTCGTATTGGAAGATAGTCAAAACCGAGTTGTAAGAAGAAACAGTGCCACTGCAAACTGCAGAATATATTCTATGCGAGATTTTAGGGATAAAGATAGAAATCTAAGATTATCTATTTCCTAGTTGGAACTTATAAATCTAAGATTATCTATTTTCTAGTTTGAATTTGGGAATCTAAGATTATCTAACTTAGAAATCTAAGATTATCTATTTTAGAAATCTAAGATTATCTATTTTAGAAATCTAAGATTATCTCTTTCCTAGTTTGAATTTAGAAACCCTAGATGAAGCATATAAATACAAAGCTAGAGACATGCAGCCATCCATCCGCCCTAGAAGCGAGACGTGTGCGTACTTAGAGAGCTGGACACGGCGCAGACGAGAGAAGAGCAGAATTCCAGCGAGATTGTGCGTGCGAGCTGTCACGCGAGCCTGCCGACGCACCAAATCAGATTTGTCTTGTTACTTAGTTGTCATATAATTATTCTTGAGATGTATCCATTCAGTATGTCTAGCTAACTTACTTAACTCGGTTTGGATTTGAATCTATGAATTATATGTTTTGAGGTCTTGTTCTTAATTTGCATGATAAGTTTAGTATTATTATTCCGAGCACAATTGCATGATAATTAGGTTAGACAATTAAGCGAAGCCTTGCACCGCAGACTTAGTTGTAGAATCTATTATCTATAGTTAAACTATCAGAAGTACGTGATTGTGAATGATAGGAGTAACACTAGAATAGGCAGTAGCTACCTTGACCGGATTCGTTATTGACTAGACTAGGTTGAATAATAATATCATACGGACTTTGACCGGAATGTATGTGTAGGTTATTAAACTGTGACAGGACCTTAACTTACGTGAACACTACATCATGTATCTTTAGTGACCGAGGATAAACATAGAAATTCATAGTGAAGAATCTGAACCGAGCTCATCTCTTGCATATTTATTTACATCTTTTATACTTGTTGTCTGTGTGTGCGCCAGTTGTACTTGCGCAATAGTTTTCTTTCTTTTGATTACTTTCACTCACAACCCCAATCTTTGTTTGTAGTTAAAAAGAGAATTCTCACCGTTCTCTGTGGATTCGACCCCAGCTTACCGAGACTATACTAGTAGGAGAGCCGGGATAAATTTGCAGCACTCAACGACGTGCTCGTCAAATTTTGGCGCCGTTGCCGGGGAGCGGCTAGAGAAGTTTTCTTTCCATTTACTTTTGTACTTACTTTCAGTTTGTTAGTTTTTGAAGTTCTTGTTTCTGTCCGTACGCAGCAAGATCAATTTGCGTGACCCACAGTTGCGCGAGTATATCTAGTTGCGCACGACCAGACGTGAACAACTTCTGTTTCTGCTTCCTAACATTTTTCTAGTTGCGCGCGGCCACAGTTGTAGATGGCTTATTCATGGCAGTACTCAGAGCAACCGCATTCATGGGGATATTCGATAGTGGACGAGTTCTTTGAAGTTGACGATGATTTGATCTCGCAGGTTCCGAAATATGGAGGAGACATTGGGGAGGATCCAATTCCATACTTACAGGATTTCGATTTGTTTTGCATTGCTAAAAAAGCCGATGAGAGTGGATTTGGATGAGGTTAGATTTAAATGATTTTTCTTACTCTCTAACAGGATCTGCTAATATTGGTTGTCTAAGATTGGTAGGTCAAACGCACAAGTCTTCTATAGTTGGGACCTGATGGAGCAGGCCTTCTTGCTCAAACATTCTATTGAAAGACAGAAGGATGAACTTTGTAGGATGATCACTTCCATTGAGCAGCGTCAAGGAGAAACAATAGTAGCATACTTGGGACGCTTCATGATGTTGTTGCAGGATTATTTCGACCTTGGTTTCTCGGAATTTACCATTATCATGTCCTTCCTCAATGGTTTGTCTTCAATGGAGCGTCGCTTAGTGGACTTAATGGCGGGAGGATCAATTGTGGATTGTTACCCCGAAGATGTTTGGGCGATAATAAATGAGAGGGTTGCACAAACCACAGCGGGCAGATTTACCGAAACAAATAAGGCTGATGTGGAAGGACACTCATTACAAGTTAGCACAACCGAGCCACTAACGCAGAAAGTTGCGCAAGGACATGCACCCGAGCCACTCACGCAGCAGGTTGCGCAAGACGACACAGTTGGAGCAATCACGCAAGAGGCTGCGCAACAAAACTCCCAATGACATGCCAACAAGCAAACCAACTGATGAGGAAGAAGAAGAAGATGTGCTTGATAAGGAAGCGTCAACAGTTCACATAGAATGTGAAGGGGAATTGGTCGTTCACGCTGAACTTTGGACTCCTCCATGCTTGGAAATAATTGAGCAAAGTGTTGTAAGCATTCTCACTAGTGATTTATCATTTAAAACTAACAATCTTCTTTCTCTCCATATAGCAGGTCACTTGATCAAAGATGCTCTTACCAAGGATACAATATGTGACTCGTTAGAGAAAAAGCCAATGTTCAAATCCAGTGACCAAGGACCTTGACGCTGAATCGTAGACGGATGTCATACCATGAAGGGTCATTGAATGAGCCGCTCATGAATTGGAAGCGTCGCATAAAGGCCAAGCGCATGAACCATGGATGGAGAAAGATGCGCTTCTTTTGGTTGGAAGCCAGGTTGGACTTGTGTAGTGCCATTGCTAGCAAGGTCACAAAGAAGGTGGTCTGAAATATGATCAAAAGTTTGGTCTGGACGAACCTTTGAGCTGAACGAGCCAAGTCGCGCGCCAGCTGGTGCGCGAGTACACCATGGTTCAAGAGAAGTTCATGAGCGAGTGCAGACGCGCGCCATGACTCGCGCGACATCAAACAGATTCCGAATTTTCATTCCAAACTTTTATTCTGGTTTTGATGTCACTAACTCCCAGTTAAGCACTGATTCTAATTATGCACTTGAATATTTGCCATGCAGGAACAAAGCTGATA
>QZGG01003353.1:0-24772 GCA_006409495.1 Sedum album | reverse complement strand
ATTAAGTTACTAAAAGTAAGTTCTTTTCCTTTATAGGAAATGAAATACTCTGTTTATAACATCTTCGATAAAGTCATTGAATCAAAATTTCATGATTTCAACAAGGTGGCGAACTATCATGTTTCAGTTTTAATTTCTACACACTTATGCCTGTTTGTTCGTTATCATATGTTCTTTGCCGTGGCTTGAACAGGCCTCATGGTTGGAATGCACTCAAGAAGCAAATGAAATTATATTTGTTCCTAGTGGATGGTATCATCAAGTTCATAACATGGTATGCACTTTTGCTTATGTACATAATATTGAATTGATGCTAAAACACAGATTACGCTTTCAGGTTAGTTGATGACATTTATTTGTGCTTATAAACTCATTTTACTTGCGTGAAGTAAAACTTATATCATTATATGATTCAGTTCCATTTTACATGTTGATTCCGAATGATTGGATTCTAGCTCTACCAAAACAGTAGGCTCCTAGCACCCGGCAAATCATCTTTTGGAATTACGCTGCTTCTTTCTGGGACCATTATGTTTGTTGTAACCGTCTCAATAGGTTTATTAAATATATATTTCTTAAACTCCAAGAGAATTCTGTAAATGATATGCGTTTGGGTAGCTGAGATTTTAAGGAAGTGAAGCTATTAGGCACACGTTTTGCATAATAAAGTTTTCATTTTTTTGTCATTAATTGTTTGATATGATTCTCGCATCTAATTATTGTTTCAGGAGGACACTATTTCAATAAACCACAATTGGTTTAATGCGCACAACCTCCATTGGGTGGTAAGAAAACACAAAATTGGCGTTTACGTATACAGTTTCTACTGAAAGTAGGATAAGCTTATCCCACTGTTGCTTGTGTTTGCCATGCGCATTATTCTGTAGTGGGATCTGCTTTCAAAGGATTATGATGAGGCCAAGAGTTACATTGAGGACATCAGGGACATATGCGATGATTTTGAAAGTCTGTGCCAGAGGAACCTTGCTGCTAACACTGGTATGATATGTATCGTGGATACTTGGGATAAGGATAACTAAACTTAGTTTCACAATCACTGACAAATATCATGCAAGAGATATTTCAGAGTTGCATATTTTCTGTCTGTATATTTCTAGATTATAAATATTTAGTTCAGAACTTGTGTGCGCAAAGGCATACCGGTGTACAATGAGTTGATATCATGCACATTAATTATTTTTCTTCTGATTCAATTGCAGGCATGAATTTTCTGGACTTTTTCCTATTCCTGGCACGCTTTTCATGTGCCACCTTGGTCTGCCTTTGCCACATTCTCATTTGCAATGAGATTTCAAGTTGTAAAAAATACTGTCAGAACTTATTCTTGAACCTCACGTCCATACGAGAAATTGCCAAGAGAATGAATTCAGTTGAATGTCTTGCACACAACCCAAATGTGATTTTTGATTTTCAAGAAAACTTTGACACTCCCAATTTTGTCTGCCTTTGTGATGCTTTGAGCAAATCAGTTGGCACGATACACCAGCAACAAAGAGATGGCATAAATACGAAGAATGTTTGGGAGGAAACTTTGGGAAAATGGGACTCAGTTGATGGTGTTTACAAGATTTGCACTCCTGACAACCTTATAAGAATCATTGACATTGTTGTTTCCAAATTGTGTATCAGTCGCCATGAGTCAAATGATACATCCTTGAAAGACTTTCCTTTATGGAGTGAAGATTGAGACGGGATGAGGACAAAATTAGAGTTAGATGGAAGAGAAGGAAATTAGTGAAGAAGGTGCACGTTAGAATCGGGTAATGGAGGCGTCACGTTTTTGAAATTGAATCTTGTTGATAGTTATTGATGCAACGTACGTGCGTGGAAGAAGGTGCATGTTAGAGGTGCATTTTAGCCAGGGTATCATGGGATGGCATGCTTCAGTTTCAGCCTTTTTATTTTCTGGGTATAAATTTTTTTCTTCTCTAGGGCTTTGTGATATGATTAGACAACACCATTTCAAAAAAAATTCTTGCTTCATCATGGCTTGCTTGTCCCATTGGATTCCACATCTTGGGTAGTTGTTGGATTTTTAATAAAACCGTCTGTCTGAGCTGATTTGGTTGCTGTCTTTTGTGTTTTGAATCCTTTTTAATTGTGTTATGTTAGTTATAACATCTGTTTGTTACATTTTATTTGCATCATAAGACAGCCATGTTCTAGCTCCATCAGCATTTGTCGGATTTGTCTCTATAATGTGTGCACTAATGACTCTTTGTACGTCCTACTTTAGGAATTCCCCAGTAACAAGTAATGCTGTCTTTTACATATAGGCTTAATTAGTGTATCTTACTGTTTTTGTTCTTGCGTGATAATTATTCTTTATGAACTTCATGGACTTACAAATTGGTATCTGACTATTACTTAGGGGTTCAACTTTAAACTGCAGTGTATTATGTAGACTAAAGATATCTGAAATCTGGTATTTCACAGGTCGAACAAAACACGAGAATACTAAATGACACTTGGGATTGAAGTAGGGGTGTAAGCCGTGCATCGACATGTTCAAGCTCGGCTCGTCTGATTTTCATGCTGCTCGAGTTCGAGTTCGACGAGCCTTAATATATCTTGCTCGAGCTCGACTCGATTAGTTTTTTGCCTACTCGAGCTCGGCTCGCGAGCTTGATCAATCATAAGCTTGTAAACATGCTGCTCAATTCATATAAACAAGCTACTCGAATTCATATAAACAAGCTACTCGATTAACTATTACCAAGTACATGAATTCTCAATATAAAAGTCTCTGTTTAGAGATTTCACAAAAAATCAACTCCTGTTCAACTTGAAATCAAAAGCCTTCACTTAATGGAGTTGTTCACAGAGAATCATGTACTATAAGTATGTGATTAATTTAATTGAAAAAATAAATTAGTACTAATCGAGTATATAAACAAGCCCTAATCGAACATATAATCGAGCCTTAATCGAGCAGGTAAACGAGCCGTTCACGAACATAAACGAGCAGAGCACCCCTCTGCTCATGTTCGGCTTGTTTATTAATCGAGCCGATAAACCATGCTCAAACTTGGCTTGTTTATTATCGAGCCGAGCTTTGACCGAGCATTGACCGAGCTTGCTCGCGAGTAGCTCACGAACGCTCAGCTCATTGACACCCCTAGATTGAAGGATGTAGTCAAACATATTTATTATGTCCTGAAGAGCCAGTCAGCTAAGCTAGTCTATTGAGCTGCAGATTTACTGACTGGAAAAGACTTCTTAAGCAGTGCCCGTAAGGCCGTACTGCATGGGTTTTCTATCACTATTTATCGGACCGGGTCGGATCACACTTCGTAAAAATCATGAATCCCGAACCTATCTCACGGATCCTTTTAAATTTCATATTTAAATTTTATATTTTTTAAATAATTTAAAAAGAATAAAAAAATCGTAATAATTGTAATATCAAATTTTAAACAATATTTTGAGTAGATAATGAATGTAGCTTTAAATATATTGAGATAATAAAACTCAATTTAAAAATCTTAATTTACTATTGAAATAACTAAAACACATATATATTTCCTTCTTGGGCTGGGCAGTTGAATTTCCAAATAAAAATATATTTGATCATTAATACTTTAAAATAAAGAATATAATTTTATAAAATAAATTTAAATTAATACTTTAAATGTCTTTGAATTTAGCGCGTCATTTTTAATGAATCGGTTATCTCAATTTTCAATTCAAAGTATTAATTTTATTTGAAAATTGAGATAGTCCGGATCTCAATTTGAAAATTGGGATAGTCCGGACCTCAATTTGAAAATTGAGATAGTCCGGACCTCAATTTGAAAATTGGGATAGTCCGGTACTCTAAATGAAATTGGACGATAGTCCAAGGCCCTTTTTTGAAATTAACCCTTATTAAATAAAATCAAATATATTTTTATTTGGAAATTAAACTTGTGTAGTTTTGTGCGCGAAAGACAGCCCAGCCCATGAACTCAGCCGTTACAAAATTTGAAGGTCAATGTTTGAAACTAAAACCGTAGCGGACGACAGAGGCTGAGAATGGAAGAAGGGCTAGTGGATGCGTACATCAGTGTTCAATTCATTGGTATGCCAAGATGTTTGAAAAAACATGACACACTTAGCCTCGTACGCACCAGTGAATTCAGATACGATTTAAGTCACGCTGTCCGCGGCTGGATATACTTTTTCAAAAACAAGGGTCTGTCTAGCTTATTGACCAGGGCCATATCCACCTCCCACTTCCTGACCACAACGTTTCTTTCGAGGCTTGTGTCAATATGAGAACCAATTGTTGGTTTAAGATTGGTATAAGGAGACAATCTCTCGAGCTGGTCAATACTAAGGTTTGCAATTCTTCTGATATGTTCAGGGTTTTTCTCAACATCCACTATGGTGGATTTGTTATGCAAGAACATATTTACCGGGATGTTTTTGATAAATGGAAGAAGAGTAAGCAGTTTTTATTTGAGGAGGCTGCCAAGGCTGAATCCAATGGATTAATTCCACCTTCCAGTGTCATAAAGTTGGATCTTTTTGAGCATCAGAAACAAGCCCTGAGGTGGATGGTTGATCGGGAAGAATACCAATTTGATGAATTGCCTCCATTTTGGGAAGAAATCAACGTGTGTACCGAATGTTACATTCCTCTTTTCTAACTCTCATAAAGCCTCAGAGGATTAAAGGAGGCATTTTGGCAGATGAGTCCGGCATGGGAAAGAAATGCACTCTCATTTCTCTAATAGCTTACACAAAACAAAAGTACTATGATGCGGCGTCTGGTCATGTGGGAAACACACACAAGGTTGTTGATGTGAATTTCGAGTGGAAGCCGACTTTGGTTGTGTGTCATCCTGATGCCCTCACTACTTGGAAGTGCCAAATTGAGCAGTTCACTTGGCCTGGAAGCCTCAGTGTATGCACTTACTTGGGATGGAATAACGACCCCGATCATCTCAGGCAACATGACATTGTTCTCTCCCCGTATAATGTAGTCATGAAACAAGATTCCAGTTCGCTTATCTACCAGATTGAGTGGTGGCGCGTCATTTTTGATGAAGCTCATGTTATAGAAAGCACGACTACATTACCTTTAGTCAATCTCAAAGCTATGCGCAGGTGGGCTGTCACAGGGAAACCCATCGACAAGGATTATGAAAATTTATGAACTTTATTCCATTATGAAATGCTTACATCTAAACCAAGAACACTATGTAGAAGTGATACTGCAAACGGAGGTGAGCCAAGTCATCATGGGCTAGCATGTCATTGGTTTTTTTGAGTGTGCTGTCATATATATATAGATTAGATCACTAATCAAAATATCATTTTTCAGGTTTTGATGGGAATATTTTCATTGAAAAGAACAATGCCAAGGAAACCCGTCGAAAATCATATGGTGATTTTATCAAAAGTTGAGCAGGATTCTTATAACGTAATGGAGGTAAATGCCAAAGCCCAAGTCAATGACTCGGAGAATGATCGCTTGAACAATGATCGCCCTATACTGGCTGCTGTTTTAAACCTTTGGTATTGTTGTAACAGCTTGTATTTATATCGTCTGAGTTGTGTAGAGAAAGTTTCTAAATTCAACGGTACAACCACCCTAAATCATTTATAATTTTTAAGATCATTTATTATTATCTTGGATACATTTGTAAACCAAACCTAATATAGTATGTGCTGGGCAGATTTACGCAGTGTGCCGAAGTTGCTCAAGAAGTGGGTTATGGTGCTTAAAGAGGAAAAAGATTATGCCTGCCCAATTTGTCTGGATAAACCTGAGGATATGATCATTACTCGTTGCACTCACATTTTTTGCAGAAGTTGTATCTTCCGGGCATGTACGCAATGAAGACAGGAAATCAAAATGTCCATTTGCCGTACCTCTCTCACTAAGTGTGGCATTTACTCTATCCAAAGGGAACCATCTTATGAGGAAAAGATTAAATCCTTGACGACACAAGCATCATCACCTGCTAACAGATCCTCCAAGATTTCTGCCCTGCTCAATTTGCTTGTAGAGTTAAGAAACCGAGAGCCCAGCAGGAAATCAGTTGTTTTGTCCCAATTTCAGGGAATGCTTCATTTGGTTGCGAAGTGCTATTAGCTTCCGGTTTCAGTGTCATGCACATCAATGTTTCTAGAACTGCCAAGGAAAATTACAAAACAGTTGAAGAATATAAAATTACAACTACACCTGTGGTTTTGCTCACTACTTTTAAGTTTTTGGGTATTGGAAGACTAGATTTGTCTGATGCTTATCCTAACGTATACATGTTGGAACCTTGTTGGAATGATCTCATCGAGGAGGAAGCTGTGAGGCATACACAATGTTTTGGGAAAAGAAATGATGGTAATGTTGTCAGGTTTGTTTGTAAAAACAGCATAGAAGAGAGGGTATTGGAAGTTCGAAATCATCAAGACTATGCCAATTTAAACTCCAAGGAGGAAGTTAGCTTTACATGTATCATCAATAACTGCAGCTGGATCTTACGTCTATCTAAATCGGTACTTGAATATAATTAAACATTCAAACTTTGTTCTTTCAGGATGATATTAACTTATTAATGTTTTGGTAAGCAGTTACTACTAGTACAAACTCTTTTGTGACATAATATCATTGTTTTCACATTGGAAGTATATTTAAAGTTTTTTTTTTGATTACAAAAAACAGCAACGCCCACCCCCACCAGCCAGCAGGGGCGGCCGCCAACCACAACCACAGCAAAAGAACGCAGAAAACAGATAGCAAACGCAACCAAACTACCTAAACAGACCACCCAAACGCCAGGGCATAGCCCAAGGATCAAGCCATGAACTCATCGACTCGCGAGAGAACTTTGCCAGAGCATTCGCTATCGAGTTCTCTTCCCGCAGCGCATGCTTCACCGCCCACCCCGGCTTCCGTTTCCGAAAATGCAAACAAACCTCCAGCCAACAAGACGATCCTCCTTGCGCATCCCAGCACGAGCCAATAGACTGAACTACCCCAATCGAGTCAGAAATTATCGTCCCTCCTTCTATGTTCAATCTTTCTGCCAACCTCACTCCCAACACTACAGCCAGACCTTCTGCCTCCCTCCCCCCAAACCGTTTGTCAACGAATTGAAAGATCGCCGACATCACCTCGCCTCCCCTCACTAACACAGCCGCCAGACCCACCCCTGCCGTCGTTTGTTTCCAAGACGCATCACAAAAAATACAATCCCCACCTCGATCCCTCTCCCCAAACAGGGCATCAGGGACTCTCATCTCCAACCGTCGCCCAAGGAATGCATCACTCTGGAAGAGGGTAGCAGTTATTCTCATGCACATCTCCGAAACCCGCCAGTCCTTCCCTTCATGCAACCCTGCGTTCCTCCCACCCCAAAGAACCCATATCCCTATCATGATCTTTCGGAATTCCTCTCCACCCACAGAGTTCGCAACTCGAAACAGCCAATCCGCCGCCTCCCCCTCCTCCCCGTCCATCCATCCTCTCTCTACACCACACCTACTCCACATGGCCCGTGCTTTCCAGCAGTCTCTGACGACGTGCAGTGCCGTTTCCTCCACTAGACCACATGAGATGCAATCTCGTCTAACATCACAGCCTCGCCTCCGTAAATTCCTCGCGTCCGGAAGAGCATTGTGATAAAGCCTCCATATCATAACCTTGACTCTAGGCGGAACATTACTCCTCCCGCTTCCAGAACACCTGCATCTGGCTCCCATCAGACTGCTCGCCGTAACCGCTCTGCCCTTCCCGCATTTGTTTGACCATATAGTTGTAAACCGATTTGATTGAGAAGCCACCTGTATCATCCAACTTCCATTCAGGCCTCGCGACACCATCCCACTCTCCCACTCCCGCCCTCACCCATTGTTTTATCTTGCATATCCCACGCCATGCATGCGATGGCTTGGTGCCTGCCCCAGCCTCTAACAAACCGCTCCTTGCAAAATATCTTCCCTCTAAAACCCTGCTAATCAGCAACTCAGGTTGTGATAATATCCTCCACGCTTGCTTTACTAAAAAGGCGTCATTCATGATTCTCATGTCGCGAAACCCCATACCTCCCCTAACTTTGTCCTCCATCAACTTTTTCCGATTCACCCAGTGGATACCTCTTCCTTTTCCAGCCGACCACCAAAACCTAATTGCCATCTTCTGCAGCCTTTCACACAATGATCTAGGGAGCTGATAACACGCCATGGCAAATTGCGGCATAGCAAGGAGCACAGACTTCGCCAACACCTCCCTCCCTGCCGACGATAACAGCTTCGCATTCCAACTCAAGACCCTCCCACTAGCCTTCGTTTCTATCTCTCTAAACACCTCAGCCTTTCTTAACCCAACAATCATCGGCAAACCCGGGTACTTGTCATGCTTGTCCACCACCCCCATGCCCAATGTATCTTTAATAATGTCCTGCTCCTCCTGTCCGATGTTTGGACTGCATACGATCTGGGACTTTTCCAAATTTACTTGTTGACCCGACACCCTCTCATAATCCTCCAGAGTCTTCTTAACAGTCTCAGCCTCTAGTTTGTTAGCTCGAATAAAAACCAAACTATCATCCGCAAACAGTAAATGAGAGACGGTAGGGCCTCCTCTACTGATTCTAATACCTTCCATCTGCTGCCCTCGCACTTTCCTATCCATCTCCCTCGACAACCACTCCGAACCCAGGATGAATAAATAAGGTGATAGCGGGTCTCCCTGCCTTAGCCCTCTCGTTGGCGTAATCACTCTCGACAGCTGGTCATTTACTCCAATGACGTAGGCCACTGAACTCACACACCTCATCACCCTTTCCACCCATACCTCCGAGAAACCGAGTTTCAGCAGCATCTTCTCCAAAAAACTCCACTCCATCCTATCATACGCTTTGCACATATCTAGCTTTACCGATACGAACGCTTTCCCTCCTCCTCTTCGGGTCTTGATAAAGTGAGCTATTTCATGCGCAAGAAGGATGTTGTCGGATATTAGCCCGCCCGAAATGAACGCACTCTGAGCCTCAGAGACGATAGTCGGCAACACCCTCTTCAACCTATTAACAATCACCTTTGATACTACTCTCATAGTCACATTACACAAACTTATTGGCCGAAACTCCCTTACCTCTCTAGCCCCTGTCCGTTTTGGAATCAACACAATCTTTGTCATATTCAATTCGCCTGGACTCCTATCTCCGTCAAGAATCGACACCACTTGGTCAACCACTTGTCGCCCCACCACACTCCAATGTTTTTGAAAGAAAATCGCTGGAAAACCATCTATACCGGGCGCCCTTGTTGGATGCATTTGGAACAAAGCTTGTTTCACCTCCTCCTCATCTACTGGCCTTAATAAAACATCGTTCATCTCACTCGTAATTCTCTGATCAACACATGAGAGAGTACTATTCCAATCCACATTATCCGCTTGGACCTGCGATTTAAAGATCTCCTCGAAATATTCTTCCACAACTTTCAGCATTCCGTCTTTTGACCGCTGCTCCACCCCCTCCTTGTCCACCAGCCCTGTGATGGTGTTTGTCTTCCTTCTAGCCGATGCTTTGGCATGGAAGTATGCCGTGTTACGATCTCCTTCTCGAAGCCATTGCACTCTGGACCTTTGTCTCCACATAATCTCCTCGCGCCACAACCATTTCTCTAGCTCTTTCATAGTGCCTTTCTCACTTCTGGCCTGCCCTTCAGTCCTTTGTCTCTCCCTCCCATTATCCAATTCATCCTTCAGCTCCTTGATTCGACGCTGAACATTACCAAACGTTACTTTGTTCCACGCTTCCAGATTCTCTGCACAACTTCGTAACCTGTCCCCTAACGACATCCCATCCCCTGTCGTGGCCTGCCACACTTCCCCCACTACAGATGCAAACTCAGGATGCGACTCCCACATTGCTTCATATCGAAATTGTTGTGCCCCTATTACTTGCCTAACCCCATCTAACAAAATAATCAACGGATTGTGATCAGAGCTGTACGCTGATCCCAGCTTAACTGTGGCCTCTGGGAATTTCTCAACCCACATCCTTGTCGCCAACACGCGGTCTAATCTGACTCGGACCTCCTCTTGATTACGCCGACGGTTTGAGTAAGTAAACTGCCTGCCTTCACATCCTATGTCTGATAAACCACAGTCTTGAGCTACCTCTCTAAACTCCCTCATTCTTCCCATATCCCTCGGACGGCCCCCTATTGCCTCCTCACCATACATGGTTTCGTTGAAGTCCCCCATCACCACCCAGGCCTCATCCTCTTCCCCTTTCAAAGCTCTCAACAGCTGCCAGCTCCCCTTCCTTTTACAAGCCACAGGGTGGCCATACAATACTGTGGCCCTGAAGCTTCTCTCACCGTTCACCATCATGTCAACGTGTCATCTCGTAAAGTTCTTTATATGAACCTCTACATCCTCCCCCCAAAGAACTGCTAGCCCTCCCGAACGACCTACTCTGTCCACCGCGAAACAATTGAGGAAGCCAAGCTTTACTCGTAACACACTCCACTTTCTTACACACAACTTCGTCTCGATTAATGCAAGAATACTCGGGCGATGAGATCGAACTAGATCTCTCACCTCACGAACTGCAGACGACCCTCCCAGTCCCCTGCAGTTCCAGCATATGATTTTCATGGCGAACGGCGAGATCGTCTCGCGATCTCCGCCGATAATAAGTCACGAAGTGTCCTGTCGTCGTCCTCAGTGATGTTGCACCCAGCCCATTCCCCGACATGTTGAACTCTCTCAGCCCCAACCTTCTTTGCCCTCCTCTTCGCTCCCTGCTCTCCCACCACTTTCTTTGATTTGTATTTCACACCTATTCTTCTCTCCGATTTCAAACCAGTCTTTGTTCGCGAGGTTGGCACACTTACAATTCCCACTCCCTGGAGTGCAGTCTGATTGGGCCCAAACAGACTTGAGCCCATTACTACCTCGCGGCCCAACTCCAAGTTATCCACCATCTCCTCACGTTGCATTGTCACCATCTGTTGTACGTCCCTCCTGTCACTTTCCAGCGCCTTTCCTTTTTCTGCGCGTCTAATTCCTGACATTTGCGCCTCATTACTGCTCTCCACAGAATGTGTGTCCCCTTGTCTCATCTCTCCAGTACGTCCAAAACCTGCAACATCCGCTGAGTTGTCCCCAACC
Source organism: Sedum album (assembly GCA_006409495.1). Lineage (NCBI taxonomy): Eukaryota > Viridiplantae > Streptophyta > Magnoliopsida > Saxifragales > Crassulaceae > Sedum > Sedum album. The sequence continues at coordinate 13,638 of QZGG01003353.1, read as the reverse complement.
TCATGCTCTGCAGTTTTGTCGTTCATGTCTATGTTTCTTTCCACCACCTCCGGAGCTGCCATTATGGCGGCCTCTGCACGCAACCAAACACCAAACTCGTCGGAGGCCTCTTCTAGCTTACACTGAGCCACTCCGTGCGTGATCCGACCACATCTATAGCACATCTCTGGCAACCTCTCATACTTAAACGCCACCCACCTCTGATTGCCATTACGCTCCTTTAAAAACACCCTCGGCTTTAACGGTTCTTCCACATAGGGATGCACAACCGGTCCGGACCGAACCGGACCGGACCGGATAATTACGGTCCGGTCCGGACCGGTGGACCGTAAATTTTTGAAAATGAGGACCGTGGACCGGACCGGACCGTTACGGACCAGTCCAATTACGGTCCGGTCCGGGTTTGGACCGTAAACCCGTAATTATTATTTTTATTTAATTTTAAATTAAAAAAATTAATTAAAAAATCAAAATAATATATATTTTTAACATTAGATACATTTTATTAAATATTCTAAATATATTTAGGAACATTTAGGTCTTTTTTTTAATTTTTTTATTGATATTTATCTATTTTATATGATATATTTTTAATATTTTAATATTTTATATTTATTTAATTTATATTACGGTCCGGACCGGACCGGACCGTAAATCTCTTGGACCGGACCGGACCGGACCGTAACCCGTAAATGTGAAATTTTATGGACCGTAGACCGGACCGTATTTGGACCGGGACCGGACCGGACCGTAAATTTACGGTCGGTCCGGTCCGGGTTTACGGTCCGGTCCAATTTTGTGCATCCCTACTTCCACATCTACTTCTATCTTGTACCTCACAAACCGTCGTTTGATAACTTCCGTTCCCTGTCCCATAGGCTTCAAGACTTTTCCGGCCAACGCAGCAAAACCCTCCGCCAGCTCCTCCGTGATGAGCTCCATTGGCAGTCCGTGTATCTGAAGGCCCAGCGTCACCTTGTTAATATCACCCAACCTTGTGATGCCCTCCTCCCACTTCCGCATCAGAACCACCGTTCTTAAGAAACTCCACGGACCACCCTCTAGCACCTTATCCATCTTTTGTCTACAATCAAACTAGCTATCTGCTGTAGTTAAAGTTGATAAGCCAAAATAGCTATCTGCTGTAGTTATATTAGCATCTTTATACTTTCTGAGATGCAGATGTTTTGTAACAATAAGTGCCTTGGAAATTTGTTGAGCTTGAAAATGTCACTCTCCGAGACCTATCACTGCACACCGATTTTGTTGGGGATACAAATAAGTGAACATGAAATACATATTCAAAATGTAGATGCTATTTTTAAAAAATATTCTGGTGTCTCTTAATTGTTCGTCCATAAATGATTTGAGATTTTAGCCAAATGTGCCGGAGACTCTTGAAATGGAGAAAAAGTGTTGTAAAATCTCTTACTTATGCTGGGATGATAGGATGCCGCAGTAGATGACATTTCAGACATTATTTTCACTCTTCACAACACTCTAAGGTACAACTCCTGACCCAAGTGCAATGAGTCAAGGTTATGTGTGCGATGGTTTCATATGCCATCATTGTCACCATGATAGCTGTCCAACCTACTGGAATGGAAATACCTGTCTGCACTATATAAATATATATTTACTTAAAACAGTAGCTTAAAGTTTGAGGCTTAATAAAAACTTGAGATAAACATTCGTGGCTATTGTTCAAATTCACAAATCAAAAATCATTTCAGTTGATTTTCACTTAAATTAAAATAAGAATAATGACCATGGAATAATGTAAGATAGCCACTCCAGAAGAAGCTTTACCCTGAGCAGATGAATTGACGAAACGGCAGTTAGCCACCTTGTAATAATCAGTAATTGCCTCTTGATCAACGGTGATCAACAATGAGAACAACTGTCCGACATGAATCTCCATACTTGTGTGTAATTCTGCTGAACTGCATATGAACCTTCTGTCTCAACAAGTAGCAAGTTGTGGGTTTGGATCCTAAAGTTCAAGCTATACGCCAAGATTATGCACCCTGAATCGATAAGTTTTTCCTGTCCCGATAAATTGAAAGGATGCAAGTTTAATTACAAGATATTAACTCATTACCATACCACGTTTACTAGGCTTTGCAAGCAAATCCTATGCCTTTGTACCAGAACATATTTCATAGCGTGCTTCAAAAGAAACGACCGTTTAACTAATTATGTACCTGGCTCGACATTTAATAATGATGCCATCTGGAGCCCCAACACCACTTCACTTCTCAACGTCTTTCCTCAGATCCTAATTTTCAAATATCAATAATGAACACCAAATCCACCTACAAATATATTCTGAAAATGCGGATAAAACTCTATTTACCAACCTTATGACCCTTTGTAAACCAGTCGCTTATAAACAATGTAATATCCCCATTAGGTGTTCCAAACGGAACAGAAATATCCGGTCAATTATTTACAATAATTCCACCATACCCACCAGCAGCTCTTTGAAAATTTATCCAACGAAAGTAGAAGAAGCCCCCTATTTGATCCTTAACCCGGAACTGATACATCAAGTTCCAATGAGCAGGAATGGGACAATTTGTCCCTAACACCCCATATCGCCAAGAGTTGTTCCGTTGCTGAATACCATTCCTAGATACTTCCAATTCAGCCAGACACACAATAAGTCCAAAACTCAAAAGTTGGAATAAAACAAAAGCATTGAATTGCATACCATGTAATCAGCAAAAGCTCAACTAGAGCATCCCTGAAATTGATCACAACATTCCAGTTAGCTGTCACTTTCATAATTGACCCTGGAAATTTCCCTTTTTACTCCAATCACCTGTAATCACAAATCACACAACTCAATTTTGCACAGTTGATATAAGAGATTAAACTAAAGCCAAATCCAAATATAGGGTTCAATGCAGAGATCAATTTACAGCTACGCTAAGAGATTTAATCTGCTACTGACCTGCGGCTTGACTCCAAGAGGGGCAGCAGTGATGTAAGAAACAGTCCAATCTTAATACACATAAGGGTCAGCACCCAGCAGCGAGTGACGCTGAAGTTGTGAACATGATAGAGTAATGATTGGGTTTATTTGAGATTCGAGAAGATGCTTTTTCGGGAAGAGCTTTCCGGATTTTAAGAAATCACTGCGCCGAGCCTCGCAGTCAGAATCGATCAGATTCAGAGAAATATCTGCTGGGATCTAAGGGCTGGTTTGGGGAATCCTTTGGTGGGGAATCCATTCATGCGTGCAAATGCTGCACTAAATAATCAAGGGAGTGGTCAGTACTGATCATTTGGAACTCTTTGCAAAATTGAATGTGCTGTATGAGATAAAGGGCGAATGCTGCACACTTCGACTAAAGAGACTCCATCAAGCTACTACTACTAAGGAAAAATAATTACACAAACCTTTCACTGTCATTCTCTTTTCTCGGTCGTGTTCGAACTTATCACGAACCAGAGCAACTTTGTTCCAAGAAAATAAGACATCACATCATAATTCAGAGAACAATTATTTTCATCACATCATATTAGATAGCTTCATGACATACCACTGATGAAAATAAAACTATCAATATCTCAGCAATAGGTTTGGCAATGAAAATACACACCGTTTTTGAGACCAATAATTGGTTCTTGAAATAATATTGACAGCTCTATAATTTTAGGGTTTTTAAGCGATAACCACCCGTTCAATACCAATTTTTTGACAAAACCACCCTCTCAAAAAAAATTTTGACTTAACCACCCATTAATTTTGAAACTATTAATTTTGACACCCAAATACTGTTCGACGACTTATTCCGGTAAAATTGACGTTGACTTCGTTGACTCACAATTTTTTTTGCCGAAAACCACCCCTTCAATACCTAATTTTTGACAAAACCACCCTCTCAAAAAAAAATTTGAGTTAACCACCCACTAATTTGAGAAACTATTAAATTTGACACCCAATCTAACTATTAATTTTTAAAAGAATGACCAATAATTAAGTTTGAATATCTTATCTCAACCAATCCATTTTTATATAATTTCAAATTAATATAAGTTAATGACCAATCCATTAATCTAACTATTAATTTTTACTTGAACTGTTTCTCGAATCGTCAAATACAGCCACTCCATATTTCTTACTAATTCAACCACCCAATTTAATTAAAAGTCAATTTAATTTCATTCGTCAGATTAATCAAATCAACGTTTAACATTAAGTCCTTCCGTCTCACAAAATTAAAATGTCCCTTTTAATCTTAACACTGTTTGCCAATATAAACAAATCGAAACATACTAAATTTCTTTATTAATAGTTACTGGTCATTAAATAAACACGTTCAAGTAAAAATTAATAGTTAGATTAATGGATTGGTCATTAACTATATTGGTCATTAAATAAAATTAATAATTAGATCGGGTTTCAAATTTAATAGTTCATGACCAATCTAACTATTAATTTTTATTTGAAATTATATAAATTTTTATTTAATAGTTCAAGTAAAAATTAATAGTTAGATTAATGGATTGGTCATTAACTTATATTAATTTGAAATTATATAAAATGGATTGGTTGAGATACGATATTCAAACTTAATTATTGGTCATTAAATAAAAATTAATAGTTAGATTGAGTGTCAAATTTAATAGTTCTCAAATTAATGGTGGTTAACTCAAAATTTTTTTTGAGAGGGTGGTTTTGTCAAAAATTAGGTATTGAAGGGGTGGTTTTCGCAAAAAAATTGCGAGTCAACGAAGTCAACGTCAATTTTATCGGAATAAGTCGTCGGAACAGTATTTGGGTGTCAAAATTAATAGTTTCAAAATTAATGGGTGGTTAAGTCAAAAAATTTTTTGAGAGGGTGGTTTTGTCAAAAAATTGGTATTGAACGGGTGGTTATCGCTTAAAAACCCATAATTTTAAACCACTTAGAGACACCTACTCTCAAACCCATACTTGCAAAGATGATTCCACGACTTTCATTACCCAAACTAGGGCACTGAGGGACACATACAGGGTGCTCTTAAAAATACATTTTAAACCCTATGTGATGTAGATCATTTGGCAGTATCATACTTGGAGAAACAGGATCACCCGAAACAGACATCCCGGTGCAAATTCGCAGTTTGAGTTCCCGATGTCCGATTTCAGCCCATAATACCTTGTTTCGAAGAGAACGACGCTGCGGTTCGAAACCCTAGCATAATACCTTTTCTGGGCATTCGGAGTCATCTTCTATTTTATTTTGAATTTTAAAGTTTTCAGTTTATTTACGATTTTGCCATTGTCGTTTTATTTTGTTTATTTTCGTATTTTAGAAACCCTAGCACTATAAATACGACATTATGAGTCGTATGTGAAGTAGTTTTGAGTTTTTGATGAAATAAAATTAGGGTTTCTTCCCTTAGTTGTTCCTCTGCGTTTTACTCTGCATCATATTGGTATCAGATTTCAGAAGGTCCTGCGATGGCTCGAGGTAGACCTAGGGGTGCCGCTGCAGCTGGTCGTGATATGGATGCTTTTGGGGATCGCGAGAACACTGACCTGCGCCGTCAGGTCGAGTATCTTACCCGTCAGGTGGCACAACTTACAGCCATGCGTCACGATGGTGGATCAGAGGATGGCGACAACCCTTTTGGGGAGGGTGTTCCTCGTGATCGACGTTGGGAGCAAGGGTTCAGAGTTGATATCCCTGACTTTGATGGTGGCCTACGGGCTGAGGAGTTCATTGATTGGATCCCAGTGGAGGAGGTGTTGGACTTTAAGGAAGTCCCTGATGAGAGGCGTGTGGCTTTGGTGACCATACACTTTCGTGGTAGAGCACAGGCATGGTGGCAGCAGTTGAAAAAGTCGCGTGTTCGTGCTGGTAAGGAGAAGATTACTTCATGGATGAAATTGAAGAAACACCTCAGACAAGCGTTTCTTCCTTTCAACTATGAGCGTGAACTCTATCAGAGGTTTCAAAATCTTCGGCAAGGGTCTAGGTCAGTGGACGAGTATACAACAGACTTCTTTCAGTGCCTAGCTCGGTTGATATATCTGAGTCGGACGTTCAGTTGGTTTCTCGGTATATTGGTGGTTTACGTGGGCAGTTGCAGGATGTGCTGAACATGTTTGACCCTCCAACAGTTTCTGCGGCTCATCAGCGTGCGTTACAGGCTGAGAAGCAGTTGGCGAGACGTGCTGCTACAGTTTCCAGACCGTTTGCCAGTTCGAGTGGTAGTGCTTCCCAGGGGAGTTCAGGGGCTGTTCGAGTTGCAGAGAGTAGTCGTGTTGCGGCTGGTCCCCACAGGGACGCGGCTTGCGGTGTTTTGGGTGCGGTGAGATGGGATCGGCAGTCAGAGTGCCCAAAGAAAGTGTCACCTTCTACTCGTGGCCTTTTCGTGAATGAGAGTGAGGATTATGGTGCTGCGGTACTGATGGTCCTCCTGTGTTTGATGAGGAGCCTGTTGAGGAGGAAGTGGTGACTGGTGACATTGGTCCGGTGTTGCTGATGCGGCGTACGTTCTTGTCCCCTCGTGTAGCTGAGCCCGTTGATTGGTTGCGTAATAATGTCTTTCAGTCGACATGCACCATTGGGGGAAGGTGTGTTCGTTCATTATTGATGCTGGCAGTTTCGAGAATGTGATTTCGAGACAGTTGTGACGAAGCTGGCATTGACTACTGAAGCTCATCCGAAGCCTTATAAACTTGGGTGGTTGAACAGTGGTACTGGTATTGTTGTGTCCAAGAGAGCGCTGATTTCTTTCTCCATTGGCCCTACTTATTGTGATGAGATTTACTGTGATGTGGTGCCCATGGATGCGTGTCATCTTCTGTTGGGTCGTCCTTGGCAATATGATTTGTCTGTTGTGCATTCTGGTCGGAGAACACGTACTCTTTTCTGTTCCGGGGAAGAAGATTGTTTTGGTCCCAGCAAAGCCCAGTCATTCAGCTGCGGATTCGCGGCCTATGTTGCTGTCCAGGGCGCCGTTCCAGGCTGCAATGGAGGAATCAGGTGTGGTGTTTTTGTTGTTTTGTGATCCTGTTACAGTTAACCTGTCTGTTGCTCCAGTGGCTGCAGTACAGCCTTTGCTGCAGGAGTTTGCAGATGTGTTTCCGGATGCATTGCCTGCTGCCTTGCCGCCTTTGCGTGACATTCAGCACCAGATTGACCTAGTACCGGGTGCAGCGCTGCCAAACCGTCCTCATTATCGTATGAGCCCGTCAGAACATGAGGAATTACGGAGGCAGGTTGAGGAGTTGTTAGCCAAGGGACACGTTCGGGAGAGCTTGAGTCCTTGTGCGGTTCCTGCCCTTCTCACCCCAAAGAAGGATGGTAGTTGGCGGATGTGTGTGGACAGCCGTGCTATTAACAAGATCACAGTTCGGTATCGGTTTCCGATTCCCCGATTGGATGATTTACTTGATCAGTTGAGTGGTGCACAGGTTTTCAGCAAGCTAGATTTGAAGAGTGGGTACCATCAGATACGTATCAGACCTGGGGACGAATGGAAGACGGCGTTTAAGACGCGTGAGGGGTTGTTTGAGTGGCTGGTCATGCCTTCGGGTTGTCTAATGCTCCCAGCACTTTCATGCGTGTCATGAATCAGGCCTGAGGCCGTTTATTGGTAAGTTCGTGGTTGTGTACTTTGATGACATCTTGATTTATAGTGCTAACCGTGACCTGCATCTCGGCCATTTGCGTGAGGTTCTGTTGGTTCTTCGGCGGATCAGTTTTATGCAGCAGCGAAGTGTACCTTTATGACTGACACGGTTCACTTTCTGGGATATGTGGTGTCTCGGGAGGGACTCCGTGCTGATCCGGACAAGGTGGTAGCGATTGAGCAGTGGCCCCGTCCTACTTCTATTCCTGAGGTGCGCAGTTTTCATGGTTTAGCGTCATTCTATAGACGTTTTATTCCACACTTCAGTGGTTTGATGGCCCCTATCACGGATTGTATGAGAGGGACTAAGTTTAGTTGGTCGTTGATGCGGAGGCTGCATTTGTGGAGGTGAAACGTCTGTTGACTTCAGCCCCTATTCTGGTTCTTCCTGATTTTTCTCAGCCATTTGAGTTGCATTGTGATGCATCGAAAGTGGGCATTGGAGCAGTTCTTAGCCAATCGGGCAGACCAGTGGCATTTTTCAGTGAGAAGTTAGCTGGAGCCAAACTTCGTTTCAGTACCTATGACATGGAGTTCTATGCAGTAGTTCAGGCCGTGAAGCATTGGCGTCATTATCTGTTTCAGCGTGAGTTTGTTTGTATACTGATCATGATTCGCTGAAGTATCTTGGGAGCAGGATAAGGTCTCACACAGGCATGCCTCGTGGCTGTCATACCTGCAGCAGTTTACCTTTGTGATCAAGCACAAGGCGGGTCTGTCCAACCGAGTTGCTGATGCCTGAGTCGGCGTCATTCCTTACTGACCGAATTTCGTGCACATGTCCCTGCCTTTGATTCTTTCTTGGATTTGTATGCTACTGATGTCTTCTTTTCAGATGTGGTTTTACAGATTCAGCAGGGTACTCGGACTGATTTTGTGTTGGAGGATGGGTTCTTATTTCGGGGGGTTCAGTTGTGTATTCCTGATTGCAGCCTACGTCTTATGCTTATCCAGGAGACGCATAATGAGGGTCATGTAGGGAGAGATCGCACCTTTCAGTTGCTGGCTGAGTCGTATTATTGGCCCTCTATGAGGAAGGAGGTTGGACGTTTTGTGGCTCGCTGTCGTACCTGTCAGTTATCTAAGGGGGCAGCGACCAATGCAGGCTTATACCTACCGCTTCCTATCCCTACCCAGCCATGGTCTGATGTGAGTATGGACTTCGTCTTGGGTCTTCCCCGTACACAGCGAGGTAGTGACTCGATTTATGTGGTGGTTGACCGGTTTTCGAAGATGGTGCACTTCATCCCGTGCAAGAAGACTTCTGATGCAGTTCATGTTGCACAGCTATATTTTCGTGAAGTGTATCGGTTGCATGGCCTCCCCTCTTCTATTGTGTCTGACCGAGATACTCGATTTGTTGGTCACTTCTGGAGGAGCTTGTGGCGAACCGTGAACACTCAGTTGAGTTTCAGTAGTGCGTATCACCCGCAGACGGATGGTCAGACTGAAGTTGTGAATCGTTCTTTGGGTAACCTTCTGCGTTGCTTGGTTGGAGACCACCCGAAGTCATGGGACATGAAGCTTCCACAGGCTGAGTTTGCTCATAATCACGTGGTCAGTCGTTCTACGGGTCTCAGTCCATTTCGGGTTGTGTATGGCCTCTCACCTAGGGGTCCAGCTGACTTACTAGCTCTGCCTAGTAAGGTCCGTCCGCATGCCACTGCTGAGGAGTTTGTGGATCAGTTACAGCTTGTTCATAAGCAGACTCATGAGAGATTGACTGCTGCTTCGGCTAAGTACGCGGCTGATGCAGATCAGCGGCGTAGGAGAGTGGAGTTTGATGTGGGGGATTATGTTTGGGCCATTCTGACCAAAGATCGTTATCCTGCCCATGCGTATAGCAAGCTGGCTGCTAAGAAGATTGGACCAGTGGAGATTATTGAGAAGATCAACCCGAATGCATATCGACTTCGATTACCTAGTCATGTGCATACTTCAGACGTCTTCAATGTGAAGCATCTTGTTCCTTTTGTAGGTGATTCTTCGGACGACGAGCCCGGTGCAGATTCGAGGACGAATCTTTCCTTCCCCGGAGGGAATGATGTAGATCATTTGGCAGTATCATACTTGGAGAAACAGGATCACCCGAAACAGACATCCCGGTGCAAATTCGCAGTTTGAGTTCCCGATGTCCGATTTCAGCCCATAATACCTTGTTTCGAAGAGAACGACGCTGCGGTTCGAAACCCTAGCCCATAATACCTTTTCTGGGCATTCGGAGTCATCTTCTATTTTATTTTGAATTTTAAAGTTTTCAGTTTATTTACGATTTTGCCATTGTCGTTTTATTTTGTTTATTTTCGTATTTTAGAAACCCTAGCACTATAAATACGACATTATGAGTCGTATGTGAAGTAGTTTTGAGTTTTTGATGAAATAAAATTAGGGTTTCTTCCCTTAGTTGTTCCTCTGCGTTTTACTCTACATCACTATGCATAAATGGTGATTAGAAAAATTCATTATAAGTACCACATAACCTCATCTCCTCCCTTGGAGATTGCCTACCCCTGAATCATAAGAAAAGAGACAACATGTCAGAAACCGAGTCGGTATATGGCCTAATGCACAACAACAGAGCCTCAATACACAAGATGACTTAATGAATAATTAAGGGTATATGGCCTATTCTAATGCAAAAAAGGGTGATAAAAAGTTACTTAACTTGAAGCATGGAATAATGACATACAAACTCGACACAAGTAACTTGTTATAGAAATTTGCGCTATAATATAATATGTGGCGTAAGAAGATAATCATCCTCAGCTGATTCATGATTTGCATGATCGTTAGAATGCTTCTTTGGGTATCCTTCATCCCAGTTCTCTCTAAGCTACCTCTTCCACCATGGTTCGTGTTCCTGTAAACCGATATAGACACATACACACATCATAATCATCAACTCATCAATACAATCCATCATTAAAATATCTATACAAAGCCAAAACTCACAAAATGATGAATCAGAGACAACTAAAAGCAGCCAGCACATCATTTTGAGATGTAGCGAAAGATTCAAATTCAACCAAAATCAAACTAACCACTTGTTTAAGATCGAGAGGCGAATGAAGTGCTCCCAAAGCCGCTTCCGAGTCTGAATTGGTATATTATCTCTAGGTATAACAAACCTTTCTTTGGCAGCAAGTTTTCTCGAATTTATGCATTTAACGATCGAAAATACACCATTCCGAATTCCCTTTCACTTCATTTAACATAAACGACCGTGGCTTCGACCGTCGCGGCTTCGTTGTATTTTTATCCCCTTTCCAGAACCGTACTTGATCGGAAACAGATCAGAGCCTCTTTGAAAGAAAGTATTATATAGCGTAGTTATTTTGAGTAAGAGTTTCGGAAGTGAAGCAGTTCGAAGGTTTGGCAAGGCGGACTGCGGCGGCTATTTACAATCAAAATATCAAAAATGACTTTCGTAATCCTTACAATGGGCTGTTTATGGGCACCTATTGTTTGATGGGGCAAATTTCTCAAGCTTTACTTTTACAAGGACTAAAATGGGTTGATTATTCACGACGATCGCACAACACCCTTTTTCAAAATCAAGCTACGCATCTCTTTTTACTCTCAATTCGAACTTTTATCCGGAGTCCGCTCTGATCAATCATCCGCGTCGCCAACTTCGTCTCAGTCGTCGATAGGTACCTTAGCATCACTTATTACTTACTAGTAACTCTGTCCCCACGTATAACAAATTCATGTATTGTGTTGTTCGATTAGGTGTCTTGAGGCATTAAGTTGTGTTTTGAGGCTTTATTGATTTTAAGTTTTTTGTAGATGCTTTCTAACCTGTGTTGTTAGCAGATGATGAGTATATTCCTAAATAGTTTGAAATGAGTTAACTGCACAACATTTAATCTTGTGTATTGGGCTAAGAGAGATCAAAGTATAACTCAACGATGATATATGCGTGATAATACGTTGGCTGCTCGCCGAAATCGGATGAGGTTGGATTGCCTCCAACAACTGTTGCGATTCTTAGGCGCACAGGGGCAAGGACAAGATCATGTAGCTGGAGCTCCTATACTGCATGATGCAGGTGTCGGTGTCTTTGCTCAAGAAGGAGCAGATGTAAGTATGAATGAGCTTATTGGAAATATACTGCTCGATGAAATGGTAGTAGCTGGAGCTCCTATTCTGCATGATGCAGGTGTCGGTACAGGTCCTCAACAAGCTGCGGAAGATGCAAATATTAATCAAGTATCAGAAATACGATGCTCAATGAAGTGGAAGTAGCTGAATCTCCTATTCGGAATGATGTTGGTGCCATCGCAAGTCCTCAACATGCAATGACAGATGCAAGTATTAATCAGTTTATCAGAAATGGGCTGCTCGATGAAGTGGTAATAGCTGCAGCTCGTCTTCTGAATGATGCAGGTGTCGGTACAGGTCCTCAACAAGCTGCAGAAGATGCAAATATTAATCAGCTTATCAGAGATACAATGCTCAATCAAGTGGAAGTAGCTGGAGCTCTTATTCCGAATGATACAAATGCCGGTGCAGATCCTCAACAAGCAGCGGAAAGTGCAAATATTAATCAGTGAAATATGCTGGTCGATGAAGTGGTAGTAGCTGGAGCTACTCTTTTGAATTATGCAATTGTCGGTACAGGTTATCAACAAGTTGCGGTAGATGCAAATATTAATCAGCGTATCAGAAATACGATGCTCAATGAAGTGGAAGTTGCCGGAGCTCCTATTCGGAATGATGTTGGTGTCAGTGCAGATCCTCAACAAGCAGCTGAAGATGTATCACAAAAAATGCAATTGCTTTTGCAAGACATGTTGAGTTTAAAAAATATTTAGAAGAGAGGAGAATGGAACAAAATCATGTGTGAATGTTTATTAGGATTTCACCTTATATATATACATGATAGTTTTAAAAATAGTAATAACAGAAAACAAAGAAATAAATATGGAGGTAATTAATAGATGATGATTAATATCATTCTTTGAATTTTATCACCCTCCCTCAATCACAACGGTTGACAACATGTTGAGATTGCAAATGAATTCCTTGAATTGTGGTAGCGGCAATTAGATCTGGACAGAAATAACATCTCGGCATAAACTCAATTGAGGAAAAACATCTTAATGAGGGTGGAGGAAAGACATCTCACACCATACACGAGATGGACGGAAATTAAGTTGAGGAAAAGCATCTCAAAGAGGGTGGAAGAAAGACATCTCACATAAATTGAGTTGAGGAAAAACATCTCAACGAGGGTGGAGGAAAGACATCTCACACCATAAATAGGATGGACGGAAAACACGTCTCATCGTAAATAAATGCACATGAGCAGGTGAGTGACATGGTGGGGAATCCACCAGAGACAAGCACTAAATGTGTCATCATCATAGCAAATTGCTACATAATAAATGCTGATGATTTTATTATTAATAATAATAAACAAGCACTGACAAGCCTGCTGACAGAATTAATGCTGCTGATTGGGATGCACAATGACTGTTGACTAAACGAAACAGATAATGTTTTGAGGTTTCACCAAGTTTTTTTAATTGCTAAAAAAACAGATCTGATTTAACAAATGGTTGGTGCCGTAAAGAAATTGTCAGAATCTATACATCTGAAAGGCCAAACAAGCCCTAGCATTAAAATCGATACTCCATCAAATGGGATAAAATGGAGATCGATTGATAGATCAAAATGAGATCGAAAATAATTCGAAATCAATTTTGAGAAAGAATGAATGGAAAGAATCAGATCTTAATTTAATCTGTTCTTGTTGCTTTGTAACATGGACAAAGAGATAAAGAACAATAATATTTTCTCCCTCTCCCAATTTCAAACAAATATGAACAACATAAAAGGAAATAATTGAAGTAGAAATCTAGCGGGAGGTGATGCGTCAATAGTGACAAGCGTCATCACCGCCAAAGCGGCCAAAAAATGAAGTGATTCCCCTTAAAGAAACAATTAAAGATTGTGAGACACATTCCAATTTAATAATATAAGTACCAAAACTGTAAA
>QZGG01003352.1:0-24696 GCA_006409495.1 Sedum album | reverse complement strand
TTAGAAATGTCTATTTTAAGCCCCTACTTTCATGCTTATTTCATATGATTATAATGTAAAATATATTACTTTTGATACTTTGATTGATGTTTCAGGTCAAAAGCACGGTTTACACTTTACGAAGGAGCATAAATGGAAATATGAGGAAAAGCACGTGAATTCGGCCTAAATCAGACATAATTGGAGCATTTCTGCAATTCTTAGACCGAGTGCACTAAAGTACCTTACTCGAGCAAAAACAGCCGAAGACTAAGTTACTCGACCGAGTAAATACTGCTCGAGCAAGTTGTCACGTGACCAAGACCCTTCGTGGATTATTCTCATTAACTCGAGTGATTAATACAAGAAGATAAATGAAGACCTTTCATTCCACCATTTAAATGAGAAGATAAGGAAGAACTCTACATTTACTCGGCCATTTATGAGGGAGTTAAAGCAAGACCTTTGAAGTCACTCGAGCCCTAATGAACTACACTATATAAGCATCACAAGACTTCAAAAAAGTTGGCTGCTGCTGCCCGAGCTACCTAGGGGGCTGAAATAATAAAGTGATTGATCTAGTCGAGTAAACCAAGTGAAGAAGAGAGGAGCCGAGAGAGCTCAAGATACCGTTGAATTATTGAAGTTTTGTACTCGAGATACCGAGGAGAATAGCAGCAGCTTTGGAGCTCGACCGTGGATCATCAATCACTGAGAATTTCTAAACTTTACTCTTGTTTTATTTACAATCGTTTTACTTTTAATCGTTTGAAATGTTTGCATTATCACTCGAGATGAGTGAGTAGTTCTCTTTATGATGAGGATTTGATGAATCTCTAATGCTTATGAATAACTAGAACATGATTATTTAATTTATATGAATCAATTCTTGTATGATAATTGCGTGTGTTGAATCATACCCGAGCTTAATCTTCATAAAATAGGTGTCCTGACAAAACATCTAGAAGTGTAGGTCGGAGTAGTATATCTAGGGAAGGACCGAGAGGTGAACTTAGATTATTTTGGAATCAATACAACCATTAGATCAAGTATATTAGCAAAGCGAGAGCAGCGAGTATATTTGGTGCATGAATGTATTAATAAGCGTATTTAGACAGACTAGTGAAATTCCAACATTCGAGAGTGAGGAAATCTAGTTGAGTAGATGTTTACGTGCGAATCCAACATTCGAGAGTGAGGATTCGTATGCTAATGCTACTCAGTCTAAATTCTATAATATAAATCCAACATTCGAGAGTGAGGATTTATATTATCATATAACTATGCACTTCTAGATTAAATTGTCATCAAGAAGGAAATTCATAACTATAATATAAATCAACATTCGAGAGTGAGGATTTATATATCTTGTTTGAGTGAAACCATAAGTATTAGTGGAGGATTCTCATCCTTGTCATAGTTTTTAATATTTGATAACAACCTTTTTTTAAACATTGCCTTTAATATTGCCTTTTAAAACTGCTTTTGAACATTGCCTTTTGAATAAAAAGACGCTTAAGAACTAAATTAAAGCTAGTAATTGACTAAAGAATTAAAAAGCTAGTAATCGAGTTTGAAATATAACTTGATTCCACTGTTCCCTTGGGTTCGACACTAGGTCACCCCTAGTTCTATAAATTCTTTTGAGTTGCGTGTAGGAATATTTATTCACTATAGCACACGTCAAAATGGCGCCGTTGCCGGGGAACGGTGTTTAGTTTTTAGTTTTTAAAATCTTTCACTAGTTTAATTTTTAGTTCTAGATTTCGAGTTACTCGAAATCGTAAATATAATAAATATAAAAATAAAAAAAATAGTAGTAATAATAAAAACTTTCATTTGCTTATTTTTCTAGCTATTACTAAAATTCATCTTTTTGTAGGTGAATGCAATCAAACTCTAAAGCGAAGAAAAAGGTGCAAGTGGACGTCACAAATTCAAGTTCTAGCTCTTCGAGATCTTCTAGACCTTTAACCTCAACTTCGTGGAATTTCCTTTGACAATACCGAAGAAACCGAGATCAAAAACTTACTCGACCAGATATGGAAAATCTTACTCGACCGCAAGGAGCAGCTCGAGCAGGGGCTGAGGTCGAGCAACCAGCCGAGTACTACATAACTCCAACCATTGGAAGTTATGATTCTCCATTCGCATTCCAATGAAGAAGGATATGACTTTGAACTTCGAGGAGGACTCATCCAAATGATCAAGAGTGAATCATTCGACGGATACGGTAACCCTCACGTTCATCTTAATAATTTTACTGAACTATGCCGTACGTATAAATTTGCAGGAGTACCTAGAGAAATAGTTTACATGAAGCTATTTCCATTTTCTTTAACCGATGGAGCGAAAGATTGGCTTCAAGGACACGAGCCGAACACATTCAAGACATGGGACGCCTTAGCCCAAGCTTTCGTAAACCAATACTTTCCCCCTGCAAAGGTAAAACGTATTAGGGATAGAATTAACAAATTTGTGCAAGGCAACAATGAATCTTTTTATGAAGCGTACGAACGATTCAAAGGACTTCAACGCGAATGTCCTCATCATGGATATAACAAATGGGAATTGTTGTCGATGTTCTACGATGGAATGGACGAGAATAGCCGATTACGCATGGATCAAGGAAGCGGAGGAAGCATCATGGGACTCCGCGAGCGAAGGATTCAAGGTTATAGAGAAACTCGCATGGAACAGCCATCAATGGGGTGGAGACCGAAACCATCTAAAGAAGGAGGAACTTGAGCCGAGTACGAATTCAGTCACGAAAGCCGACTTTAATAACCTTTCAAAAACCGTTAACTCTTTAGTGCAAACCCTTTCTAACCTTAACTTAGATAAGAAGAAAACACAATCAAACGTTACGAGGTTAGCGAGCACACTGAAGAAGGTTACGGACCTAAAGGAGGAGAAGACGTTAGCTACATAGCTCGAGGACAAGGATCCTACGTACCCCCTCAACAAAGGCAGACTAGATTCTACTCAGATTTGAAACCACCATACCCTACTCAAGGGTATAATAACCTAAACCCAGGTAAGTCTCAATACTACCCAGAGACCAAGCTAGAGGAGACTACCCGAGCAACCAAGCCTCGAGTCAGAACTATGGCCCGAGCACAATTTCAACCAAAGGAAGGAAGACAAGAAATCCGAGGAACCACCTTAGCGCAACTAATGACTCAGATGATAGCTACTCAAGCACAACAGAGCAAAGACATTCAGAATATTTCGAGGAATCCAACAAGGAAAAGCCGAACAGAAGATGCTTGAGACACAGTTTGCGCAACTCGCTTCAACGCATTCAAGGAATCCCGGAAAACTTCCTTCTCAACCCGAAATAAACTCAGCCGACTTAAGCGCTATCACTTTGAAGAGTGGTAAGGAGCTTGAAGGACCAAGACCAAAGAAAGCACAACAAATTCAGCCGAGCAAGATGAACCGAGTAACACTCAGCAGCCCGAGCAGGAAGAGGAAGCCACGGACAAGGAAAGTGAGCCACCTTACGTAGCACCACCACCTTACGTTCCACCACTTCCATTCCCAAACAGACAAAAGAAGGTAAAAGAAACAGCCGCATTCAAGAAGTTTGCTGAAATTCTCGGAAAGCTTAGCATCACTCTACCATTTTCAGAGGTAATTTCTCAAATGCCCACCTATGCTAAATTCTTAAAAGATATTATAACTCATCGTCGTGAATTATGTGATGTAGACCATGTTGCCTTAGGACCTAATTCTAGTGCCGTAATACAACGTAAGATGCCTAAGAAACAAAAAGATTATGGTTCATTCACTATACCGATCGTCGTAGGAGATATAGATATTGATGATGCCTTATGTGATCTAGGAGCAGGAGTTTCCATAATGCCATTTATCTTATATGAAAAATTAGGAATAGGAGAACTTTCTAGCACCACTTTAATTCTTAGACTAGCTGATAGGTCTAAACGAGTACCAATTGGTGTGTTAGAAGATATGCCTGTTAAAATTGGAGAATTCTATGTTCCTGTGGATTTTTATGTGTTAGAAATGGATGATAACCCTTATGCCGAAATTCCTGTTATTATGGGAAGACCATTTTTAAACACAGTCAAGGCATTGATAAATTGTGGCGATGGTTCAATCGAGTTGGACCTAGGTGAGGACAAGGTAAAATTTTATCTTTCTAAAATGATGAAAGCACCTACTTGTTCTTTGGATTGTGATTTGTTTGATGCTAATGTTTCAAATAGTGATATAGTTGATATTTCCGGCTAACATTTCTTGAAAGTGAAGGAAAGAAAGATGAAAATATGTCGAATCTCATGGATGAAACCGAGTACTCGACCGAGTCATTTTCGGTCGAGCAGAATTTCGAGCAGAATTTGACGAGCAGAATTTGACCGAGCAGAATGACCGAGCAGAACTACCGAGCAGGAATTACAATCATAAGCAACTCGAGCAAAGGTAATGAATTTGGTCAGGAATTGAAACCTCTTCCACCAAATCTAAGGTACGAATTTTTAGTTTCAGAAAAATTTTCGCCAGTAATCATAAGTGCTTTGCTAAATCAAAATGAAACTATGAAACTCATGCATGTTTTACGTACACATAAAGATGCTATAGGACACTCTATAGATGATTTAAAAGGAATTAGTCCCGACGTATGCATGCATAGGATTCGTTTATGCGATGACGCAAAACCATCTAGGGAGTTTCTTAGGAGACTAAATCCCAAATTAGGTGAAGTTGTTCTGAAAGAAATAACAAAACTTAGAGATGCAGGAATCATATACTCGATCCCCATTCAGATTGGGTTAGCCCAATCCACGTCGTTCCAAAGAAAGGAGGATTAACCGTAGTTAAAAATGAAAATGATGAATTAATCCCACTAGAACCGTAACCGGATATAGGATGTGTGTCGATTATAGAAAACTTAATAAAGCAACTAAAAAAGACCATTTCCCTATTCCATTCGTGGATCAAATGTTGGAAAGACTTTCCGGGCACGAGTACTTTTGTTTCCTCGACGGGTATAGTGGATTTTTCCAAATACCTATCCACCCCGAGGATCAAGAGAAGACCACGTTCACATGTCCATATGGAACGTTCGCGTATAGAAGAATGCCTTTCGGGTTATGCAACGCTCCGGGAACTTTTCAACGGTGTATGATGTCCATTTTCTCCGAGTACCTCGAGAAGACTATGGAAGTTTTTATGGATGATTTTTCAGTTTACGGGGACTCGTTTGACGATTGTTTATCGAATCTATCAAAAGTTCTAGCTCGATGCATTGAAATGGACCTAGTTCTAAACTGGGAGAAATGTCATTTTATGGTTCAAGAAGGAATAGTGCTCGGACATCTAGTTTCAAAACGAGGAATAGAAGTCGACAAAGCCAAGATCGAGGTGATCGAGAAGCTCCCACCGCCTAAGGATGTACGAGGTATTAGAAGCTTTCTCGGACACGCCGGATTCTACAGAAGATTTATCAAAGACTTCTCGAAGATAGCAAAACCACTCACAACCTTCTCGCTAACGATGTTAAGTTTGTGTTCGATGATAAATGTCATGAAGCGTTCGAGACGTTAAAGAAGTTACTCACAACCGCCCCGATCGTTCGAGCACCAAATTGGGATTTACCGTTCGAACTAATGTGCGATGCAAGCGACGGAGCGATTGGAGCATGCCTCGGACAGAGAGTTGATAAACGTCTTCATGTCATTCAATACACGAGCAAGGCACTCGATGCAACTCAAGAAAACTACACCACAACCGAGAAGGAGATGTTAGCGGTAGTTTACGCATTCGAAAAATTCAGACAATACCTCGTTGGATCGAAGACCATTGTTTACTCGGATCACGCAGCACTCAAATACTTGATGAACAAAAAGGACGCAAAACCGAGACTTATTAGATGGATCCTTTTATTGCAAGAGTTCGACATAAGAATCAGAGACAAGAAAGGAGTCGAGAACGTAGTAGCCGACCATTTATCTAGACTCGAGACTACCTTAGAGATAAAGGAAGTGGAGACCCTATCAAGGATTCATTCCTAGGAGAATACTTGTTATCCATAGACTCAGCTCAAAACAAAGACCCTTGGTACGCAGATTTTGTGAATTATCTTGTTTGTGGAACGCTACCACCAGAGATCACGTATGCACAAAAGAAGAAATTTCTCCGAGACGCTACTCGATACTATTGGGACGAACCTTATCTTTATAAGTTAGGAGTCGATGGCATATATCGTACGTGTGTAGCAGAAAAAGATCAACATAGAATCTTACGCGAATGTCATTCTTCATTCTCGGGAGGACACGGATCCACATCCAAAACAGCCGCTCGAGTATTGCAGTCGGGATTCTATTGGCCAACTATTTTTCAAGATGCTCATAAGTATGTTCAATCGTGCGACGCTTGCCAAAGATCGGGAAACATCTCGAGGAGAGATCAGATGCCTCAGAAGGGTATACTCGAAGTAGAAATTTTTGATGTATGGGGAATTGATTTCATGGGACCTTTTCCTTCATCTTACGGAAACAAGTATATACTAGTAGCGGTTGACTATGTGTCTAAGTGGATAGAAGCCATAGCCACACCAACATGCGATGCCAAGTCCGTAAAGAAATTATTTAAGAAGATCATTTTTCCTAGATATGGTGTACCTCGAACTATCATTAGTGACAATGGAACGCACTTTAAGGAGAAACAACTCGAGAAGATGCTTCGAAAACATGGAGTATATCACAAGATTTCGACACCTTACCATCCCCAAACCAGTGGTCAAGTAGAAGTTTCAAATAGAGAGATCAAAGCTATTTTAGAAAAGACCATTTCAGGAGCAAGGAAGGAATGGGCGTCGAAGCTAGATGACGCACTATGGGCTTATAGGACAGCCTACAAGACCCCTATTGGTATGTCTCCATACAAACTTATCTTTGGAAAAGCTTGTCACTTGCCGGTAGAGATCGAGTACAAAGCCATGTGGGCTATCAAGAATATGAATTTCGATACTAGAGCTGCAGGGAAACACCGTATTCTTCAGTTACATGAACTCGAGGAGATACGCCTAAACGCCTATGAAAGCGCGAGAGTCTACAAAGAGAAAACAAAAAAGTGGCACGATAAGAAAATCATTGAGAAGAGATTCCAGTAGGAGACGAAGTGCTACTCTACAACACTAGGTTGAGATTATTTCCAAAAATTACGTTCCAAGTGGTCCGGACCATTCAAGATATCTAAAGTTTTTGACGACGGACACGTGGAATTATTAGACAAGGAAGGAAACACATTTAAGGTCAATGGACATAGACTGAAGATTTATCATGCTGGAGACCAATGCTATCTAGTAGAGCAACTCAATCTCTATGAGGTCGGGTAACTAAGAAGTGGAGCATATCCTCTCGAGAAGGGATCCTAGCAAAGGACTTCTTGAGTGTGTTTCTTTATATGAAGACACGGCTACGTCCTTGCCAGGACGTTAATCTAGGCCAGTAAGTATTTATTTTTCCGCATTTATTTTTCCGCACTTTATTGCTTTCTAGAGTAAGTATATTCTTTAGATTAGGAAAAATGCAAGTGTGGGGTAGAATATTATTTGGGAAAATTCCGGGGTTAAATTCTTTCACTCGATCGAGTAAACCACCAACTCGACCGAGTCACGTGACCCAAATTAATATAGATTAAACAATTTAAATGAATTCCTATTTCATTCGATCGAGTAAGATTCTTACTCGACCGAATTGAACCGCCCGTAAAAACTTAAATAAATTCGTTTAAATAATTTAATCCCCCCATTCGATCGAGTAAAAATTTACTCGACCGATTCACACCACCCAAAAACAAAATAAAAAATTATAAATTAGAATTTAAATATCATTGGACCAACTTGACCAATTAAATTTGGTCATATAGGAAATTGTTCTAATTTAATTAGACCAATTTAATTGGACCCATTGGAAATTGGTCCAATTTAGAAAACCCTAAACATCACTCGACCACCTTTACTCCACCTACTCGACCGCTTCAACATCACTCTCAAGATCCAAAATCCCTAGCCACCGATTCACTCGACCAAACCCTCAAACCTAAATTTCTCAACAATGTCGAGCGGACAAGGATCAAGCATGGGAAGAACAAATCCCTAGCAAGGAGATTTACGGTTTACAACCCGGGCACTCAACTTAGCTTTAGGAAACCATTTCAACAACCACGGCTTACGGAACTCTTCTTTGGCTCGAACAAGAAGGAAGTGGTAAGTTCCGTTGCACCTCACAAACCTACTATGATTGAGCTTGGAATTTATGAGATTGTGGACAACATATTTATCAATGCCGGTTTGATCGAGTGGGAGTATTTGATGGGGAAGCCGACACACCACACCCTTGTGACCGAGTTCTTCACAAGTTTTGAACCGTTCTATAATGATAATGAGTGTGTGTCGTGGGAGTTTGAGATTAATGGAAAAGAATTCAAGGAGGAGAAGGAGTATATGGATGGAGAATGGTTCTCTCCCGGAGGTGTTATTCCATTTTGCACGGATGAGATGAGATTGGAAGTATGGAGGAAGCTAACCGGTATGCGAGAATATGACCCTAATTGCTCACCCAAGTGCCTAACGGATGGAGTATGGAAATACATCCATCGGATTATTTCTACGAACATCAACACTCGTGTTGACCAAGGTGCTCGGGTATCTCGGGAAGACTTGGATTTGATGTACTTCATGGAGCGAGGAGACTCCATTGATTGGTTTTATGTCTTCACCGAGCGGTTCAAGAAGATGATCAACCCTAAGGAAAAGAGTAAAGCACTCGGTTGCTCATCTTTCATCACTTGCCTCGCGGAACGCTCATATTTTATGTTTAAAAGCAAAGGAGATTTTAGACCGCGACACCGCCCGTTTGGTCACTATGACGTTGATGGATAGGAGGAGCAAGGAATGGGTATGTACAAAGGAAATGCCCAAGCGCGCTGACCGGAAAGGAAAGAAGAAGATGAACGAAGGACCGAGCTTCGAGTGGGAAGAGTGCTAGGAAAGCCTCTTTTAGTTGTTTATTTGTGTTTGTTGTTGAAACTTTGGACGTACCGTTTGCGGTACTTTGTTGTTAGTAACTTGAACTTGCGCGTACTGTTTCTAATTGTCATTTACCCTTAGAATCGCCAAGTTTTAAGAGCGCAAAGTGAAGCAAAAGGACATTGCTTCACTCGACCGAATCTATGGATCATTCGGTCGAGTAACATACCAACACTTAAACAACTCGACCCAAATTAGAAAAATCAGATTTTTAACCAAAGCCCACTCGAGCACCTAGCCCAATTTCTTTCCTAAAAACAAAATATCTCGAGTAACCTTAATAAATATTCATAACTTCCATATATTAAATCCTTGATTAAATCTTTGATTAAATCTTTGATTTAATATTCCATTATTAGAAACCCTTGATATACAAATATTTATCACACTTTATTAGGTAAGTAAATACTCGAGTAACCCTAGAGCTTCCAAAATTATATTAATATAAAACCGATCGAGTAGCATGGCATAATCACCATACTCGAACCGATTCTACATACTCGAGCAACATGTCTCAATCCAACCTACTAGCCAAAAACACCAATGCACCTTCCCAAAGAAGAACTCATGTTGAGTTTGTTCACACCTATGACCCATCCTACCCACCAAATTTTTGACAACATAGACATGCACGAACCTATGAAAGATTATTTGAAGATGCAAACCGACTCAAGCCTTTAGTGAGCTCGATAGCCCTTCATGACAAGACAATGCAAAGCCTTGGCATTAGTGCCAAAGTTTATGACATGTTTAACCGAGCTGCACTCGATGTGGATGTTGTTTTCAACAAGCAATGCTATAAGGAACTTGTCTATGAGTTCATTGCTTCGTTTGAACCTGTGGAAGGAGAAGGTTTTGCATATGATTATGAAGGATGGAAATTCAGAATTCAAGATTTGGATTTTTATTGGACTCGACAAGAAGCATATAGACATCTTGGATTTCCTGAAGGAGGACTTTGTCACTTGGCTACGGAACAACAAAGAATTCAGATTTGGAAAGACATTAGCCGCCAAGATTTCACAGACTACCCTTCACCATCCTCTATTAAGAATCCCGTTTGGAAGTACGTGCATCGTTTGATTGCTACGAATATTAATTGCCAACCCGAAACTGTTGATGTAGTTACCCGAGAGGACTTGAACATTATGTGGGCACTCGACCAAGATGAACATATCAATTGGTTTGATGTGTTTACAACTATGTTCAAGGGTATGCAGCAGGCATACTACTCTTCACAGTACGTGGGTTGTACTTCATTGATCACTAGCATAGCCATCGGTTGCCAATTTTCTACCCGAGAGATACACAGAATTTCGAGAATTGGACTTTAACCTGTTAAGGAAATTAGCATTCTTAGCCAAAAAACCCGCCAGATTGGAATTTGCCTATAAGGAAGTAACTGAGGAAGAAGACCCCTCCGAGAACGCGCGCTCGGTTGGGAACTTCAATGATACAAGCAAAGATAAGGGTAAGGAAAAAGCTACCTCGAGCAAGACAGTCCAAGAAGCCTAAGAAAAATAATTCGGGTATTGAGTGGTATGAGGTTCGTAGGGTGACTATCAAAGAATTTCGCAAGCCGATGGAGAACCAATAGAGATCGAGTCTGATGAGTGATAAACCTTATTTCTTATTTCTTCTACAAATAAATATGTCTTTGTTTGGAAAACAAAGTTAGAAATTCAATAAAGAAGAAATTTATCTTACCAAATTTTAGGGTTACAAAAATAAAATTCAGAATTAAAACACCTTGAACAAAAAATAAAACTCAATTAAATTCTGAATTTTGGCCGAGCCCACTCGACCAACTAAGAATGTCACTCGACCGAGTGAACCTACTTAAACCGAAATTAAATCTTCCATCGGTCGAGTCATCTGGTTCACTCGACCGAATAAAATTTGGGCCATACACTTAAACATTAACACAAAACCTAGCCCAACTACACAAAACAAAACCCTAACTCGACCGAGTTTATTTATTCACTTAAGACCAAATGGAGAGTGGTCGAGTTAAGAGAAGACAAAGATAGAAGTTGTGAAAGAATGGAAACTTTGTTTGTGAAGGATACCGATCACCACCTAGACCTATATTGCATCACTCGACCGAAGAGACCGCTCAAGACGACGAAGAATTCGTAGATGCAGAGGATAACGTAGGTGACAACGAATAGGTCAGATAATGAACAACTTCCGAATCCTTAGAAACACCCGATATCTCACAACAAACAATCATAAAAAAACAAACTTTCACAACTAGAACAGATTGATCGAGTACTTGACATTTGCACTTGTTTGAACATTTTAAATTATTATCTATCATATTTTTGCTTTGTTTGTTATATAATGACAAATCTTTGTTAGCATTGCAAGAATGATAGATGTGCAGCGCATTGGAAAGTCAAGATACGAAAAAAATGTCAAGAACGAAATACTCGACAACCAGCTAAGTATCTCTACACCTTAATCTTAATTTATTGCTTAGGGACTAAGCAAATTTTTAAGTGTGGGGTGGGGAGTAGTATGCATACAAATTTTCATGATATATACATTGCATACTTTTAAAAATTTGCATACATACATCTACTATTTAAATGAAAACACGTTGAAAAATGTCAATTAAACATGCTAAATAAGATCGACACTTAGATTAAAAATGTTTGCTGAGAAACTCATGAATTGAAATTTTTGAATTGAACGACTTTCATGATAGAAAATTTATTTCTTGTGACTTAACTTAAGAGCTTGCCTAGTTTGATTTTTCTTAGAAATTTTTGACATAACACCTTGAGAAAAGCAAAGTTTTATCCAATTTCATAGAGGAAATTTTTGAACGAAACATGGATAATATTTCATAAAGCTATTGTATTGCCTTTAGGTGACTTAAGCATATCTCGTAATATATGGTGCATTTGTTGTAACACTCGAGTTAATATTTTGGCATCTAGTCAAGTCTTAAGTGTGGGGTTATCCAATAAAGTCGAGCATTTGCCGAGGGTTAGGAAGGTAAGTTCCCCCTTGAAAGTATCTGCTTTGACAAAACAAGAAAACAATTGCCGAGGGTTAGGAAGGTAAGTTCCCCCTTGAAAGTATTTGTTTTGAAAAAAAAAATATAAAAAATATAAAAAAAAAAAAAAAAAATTAATTCGTTTCCCCACTTAAGTCCTTGCTTTGCCTAAATAATTTGCGACTCGAGTGAAGCTGTCGATGATAACCATTGAGAATTGCTTAGGGACGATCCTTGTACTTATGTACGTAGGCATGACATGCTTTTGAAGAAAAATTCATGAAATATGTGGTAATCATCCGGAATTCCTCTACTCTTATGGATTACGACGTGTAGTCTAATTCTTGGGCAAGAATTCTTGACCTTGACCTTATGGACTAGCCCTTGCTAGCATAGGTGATTGGTTCGGTGAAACTCCTCTTGAATATTGTGTTTTACTTTGTGATTTTCGGTGTAAGTTGGGAATGGAGAGAAAGGACAAACCAAGGTTAGTTTCTTATTGCTCGAGTTACTTTGAAATTTATGACTATCGTGATTTGAAGTGATTTTCAATAATTTTTCATGCCATGAATGATCAGCTATACTTTGAAGTGTTTATGATTAAAGAATAATGCAAAAGAATGTTTGTTGAATTGACTAGCTATGTAAATGAATACGATGAATGGATGATGTGCAGGATTTGTGAGTATTCCGTTATCTGAAAACTCTCACGAGACTAAAACTCGTCCGTAGGCAGCTAGAGGTTTAAAGGCTTAATGCATATGCTAAATGCATTCGTGATTTTCTACGACAGTGAACTAGGATTAGAAACTTTAGAAATCTCAGGAGTAAGAAATAAGCTTAATACTTGTTCGGGACGAACAAGGATTAAGTGTGGGGTATTTTGATCAGTGTTAGAAATGTCTATTTTAAGCCCCTACTTTTATGCTTATTTCATATGATTTGAATGTAAAATATATTACTTTTGATACTTTGATTGATGTTTCAGGTCAAAAGCACGGTTTACACTTTACGAAGGAGCATAAATGGAAATATGAGGAAAAGCACGTGAATTCGGCCTAAATCAGACGTAATTGGAAGCATTTCTGCAATTCTTAGACCGAGTGCACTAAAGTACCTTACTCGAGCAAAAACAGCCGAAGACTCAAGTTACTCGACCGAGTAAATACACTGCTCGAGCAAGTTGTCACGTGACCAAGACCCTTCGTATGGATTATCTCATTAACTCGAGTGAATTAATACAAGAAGATAAATGAAGACCTTTCATTCCACCGGCCATTTAAGATGAGAAGATAAGGAAGAACTCTACATTTACTCGGCCATTTATGAAGGAGTTAAAGCAAGACCTTTGAAGTCACTCGAGCCCTTTGATGAACTATATAAACATCACAAGAGCTTCAAAGCAAAGTTGGCTGCTGCTGCCCGAGCTACCTACGGGGGCTGAAATAATAAGTGATTGATCCGATCGAGTAAACCAAGTGAAGAAGAAGAAGGAGCCGAGAGAGCTCAAGATACCGTGAATTATTGAAGTTTTGTACTCGAGATACCGAGGAGAATAGCAGCAGCTTTGGAGCTCGACCGTGGATCATCAATCACTGAGAATTTCTAAACTTTACTCTTGTTTTATTTACAATCGTTTTACTTTTAATTGTTTGAATCATGTTTGCTTATCACTCGAGATGAGTGAGTAGTTCTTTTATGATGAGGATTTGATGAATCTCTATGCTTATGAATAACTAGAACATGATTATTTAATTTATATGAATCAATTCTTGTATGATAATTGCGTGTGTTGAATCATACCCGAGCTTAATCTTCATAAAATAGGTGTCCTGACAAAACATCTAGAAGTGTAGGTCGGAGTAGTATATCTAGGGAGGGGACCGAGAGGTGAACTTAGATTATTTAGGATTCAATACAACCATTAGATCAAGTATATTAGCAAAGCGAGAGCAGCGAGGATATTTGGTGCATGAATGTAATAATAAGCGTATTTAGACAAGACTAGTGAACTTCCAACATTCGAGAGTGAGGAAACTCTAGTTGAGTAGATGTTTAGGTGTGATTCCAACATTCGAGAGTGAGGATTCGTATGCTAATGCTACTCAGTCTAAATTCTATAATATAAATCCAACATTCGAGAGTGAGGGTTTATATTATCATATAACTATGCATTCTAGATTAAATTGTCATCAAGAAGGAAATTCATAACTATAATATAAATGCAACATTCGAGAGTGAGTATTTATATATCTTGTTTGAGTGAAATCATAAGTATTAGTAGAGGATTCTCATCCTTGTCATAGTTTTTAATATTTGATAACAACCCTTTTATTTAAACATTGCCCTTTGAATATTGCCTTTTAATCACTGCTTTTGAACACTGCCTTCTGAATAAACAAGACGCTTAAGAACTAAAGTTAAAGCTAGTAATTGAAACTAAAGAATTAAAAAGCTAGTAATCGAGTTTGAAATATAACTTGATTCCACTGTTCCCTTGGGTTCGACACTAGGTCACCCCTAGTTCTATAAATTCTTTTGAGTTGCGTGTTTGGAATGTTTATCAACTAAATTGCACACGTCAATATCTCATATATATTAAAAGCGAAATAAAAATAATGGGAATGAGAGAGTATGACTGAATAGTATTCATGCACATTATAATTAGTTTTTATTTAAAAAATAAGGGTGCAATGGGATAAGATAGTATTGCATTTTATATATAGGATAGATCGCAAAGAAAAAGAATTCAATAGTTAAAAAAACTCAAGAAAGTGTATGATTGAAATAAAAAAAGGTCCAATCATGTCGGCATTGTGTTTCAATTATTCGATCGATGTGTCGCAGAGCCATCCATCAGTATCAGTCGTGTATCACATGTCGAATACTAGAGTGTGTCAATAATTGAGTTAATATTAGCATGCAATTCATATGAATATCAATGTATGTGATAACTGAGTACTGACTGATTAAAATCCATCAAAGCGAAAATCAAAATTAGCCTATAAATAATCAAAAAATAATCGAATGAATAGACTAATCTGGTCAAAAAATATGCTCCTTCCATCTCACTATGTTTGTCCACTTTGATTATTTTATACCTAACAAATAATCAAAAAGATGGACAAACTTTGTGAGACGGAAGGAGTATAATTGAATGCCTTTCATGAACACCAAAATAGCTGAAGCTGCTTGTAAACGCAACCCAAAATTTTAAAATAATTGTATCAGTATTTGCTGGACCCGATTCAAAAAAATAAGTTGAAGGACGAGAAGGAATATCAACTGGAATAAGATCTTGTCAAGTGTGCACCGGATCTTAACTAGTCAATCAAATTAAAACAAGAAAACTAGCTAGCACCAATGTACAGCACATTGCGTAAAACATGCATCATTTGGTTTGTCTTCAGTGTCTATTGAAGACAACAAAATGAAGGATGAAAAATGATAATGTACCTTCTTCTTGGTTTTGTCAGTTGATGCTTCTTTGCGTATGGCAGGCGGTGACGTCGAACCATAAAATTCATGGACGGACCAACCTCCACTAGTTCATTTCTAGGAACTACTGAGCCAGTTTTTTAAAGAAACAGGCCGTGCATTTATATATATATATGCTTGGTCCAAGATTCAAGTTCTCCAAACCTGCACACATTAAACTCGTCATGCTTCATTTCTACGTATGATATTTAATAATATCCCCCTCAACACATCAATCGAAAACGTGTTTCAAATGCCTGAGTTCTGATAATCCTTGCCCAATAAATGTGACTAAAGGCTTTTGAGCCCACTCATGTAGAGCTTCGTTTCAAGCTCTCTCTAGTCGCCGGTTGAAGAAAAAACGAAGTGGTTTCGGTAAGACAGGTTGGGCTGAAAACAAACAGTTTGGCCCAACAATTAAGTCCACCCAGCTGCCTTTAGATTATTTTACCAAATTGTCCCCGAGTTTTGTGATTACGAAAATACCCTTGGGTCTATCGATTCCCAACTTCACACCGCCATGGTCAACCCCTCGGTGGCGCCGCCGGTAATCCATTTTCCATTTCGATTTCGTGGTTCAATTGTTGTTTTTTGGTAGTTGCTGATGTGTGCGTCAGCCTTGTGTTTTTATTTTAAAGAGGTGGTGGATATAATTTTCTGTTGTATGTCTTCTTTTGGTTATATACTGACTTAGTAATATACTTGTTTGTTGATTTCTGAATTGACAATAATCTCGGTGTCTTTACCTCCAATCCCAAATCTTGATATGTTCGAGGATGCTGTTTTCATATCTTATGTTAGTAGCCTCTTCAACTTCCTCACTCTTATTTACGTCAGTTAGTACTTTTACTTTCAGCAATGTACCCACTTTCATGTGCAAATGTTTATTGAACTACTGCTTGAAGAAGCTGTGTCAAAGTTGACAATCTTTACTGTATTTTGTTAAGTATAGTTTTAGTCTTGTGCAGATAATGTAATTACAAAGAATGTAGGTTAGGTTTCATAAATACCATTGTAGTATAAATAGTGTACAGGAATATTGTTTATTCATGAAATGAAATAGAGATTTTCTGCATCCGTTGACTATGTTGACTTCAACCGTGAGTGCAGATATGGGCGACCGTCTCTAGCAGATTTCCGGCCGGCTGTAAATCAGGTTTCTCATGGTATCAGAGCGGGAATCGATTGATGGTAAAGTTTCTTATCATCTGATCCTGCTGGTTGAGTTGTTGTTTCTTCTAGATTGAAGTTTGTTTTTTAGATCGGAATCATTATCGGTAAAGTGGATCTGATCTGTGTGAGTCGCCTGGTTATTTAAACCCTAACGAAGTTGGTTTTGTGTTCGTTTGTTGCCTAAATCGATTCGATTAAGAGACTTGTGGGTTGCTGTTTAGGGTTTTGATTTAGAATGTCAGAAACATCATCCGTAGTTGCTGCTGGTAGTCAGAATGTTGAAGATGTATATGTGGTTGCTAACAACGAGATTACTGGTAACTCATTGGTGTCGGAGGTTTTGATTGGAAGAACTAACTTCGTAGATTGGAAGAAATCCATGGAAATATCGTTATCTGCTAGAAATAAGTTGAAATTTGTACTTGGTGAATATCCTAGACCCAGTGATCCAGTTCTGAGTGATAAGTGGAAGAGATGCAATGATGCAATCATGTCTTGGATACTAGCTTCAGTTTCGAAAAGTGTTCATAGTTATATATTGCATACTAAGGATGTAGTTGCAGCCTGGAGGACTTTACACAATCGATATGCAGGCACTAATGCTGCAAGAAAGTTCACTGTGGAACGCAGTTTAAGAACCCTCAGACAAGGCGATCAAGATGTGGCGGATTATTTTGAAAAAATGACAAAGCTATGGGAAGAGCTGGATGCTATTTGTGACTTTAATAATGGAGTTTGTGAGGAAGAATAACTTGTGCAAGGTGCAAGAAGCTAGATGCAGCAAGAGAAGAGGGCAAGGTGATTGAATTTTTAATGGGATTGAATGAAATCCATGAGCAGGTGAGGTCAAATATACTGGGAATGAAGAAAATACCTGATATGGATGTAGTGTATGACATGATCTCACAGAATGAGGTTCAAAAGAATGTGACTAGAGTCCCTTTTGAGGAAATTTCTGCTATGTATGTTCAGGAACAAGGACAATTTGGAAGAGGAAATAGTGCTAAGTTTAATGCCAGCGGTGGTAGAGGAAATAACCAGAATGGTGATCAAAGGTTTTGTACCTATTGTCAGATGCAAGGACATATGAGGGAAAAATGTTGGAGTCTGAATGGCTATCCTGACCAGAATGGTAGAGGAAGAGGAAATGGTAGAGGAAGAGGACCTAATTGAGGTCGTGGATTTGGTAGAGGAAGAGGCTTTAATCCTATGAGTAATGTTGTTAGTACTAACAAGCCTGGTAATGCAATACAAGCTGGAAGTAGTGTGAGCAAGAGTAATGAAGATAAGGTCACTACACAAATTACCAAGGAACAATTAACACAACTCTTGGCGCTGATCAAGGCATCACCACAAGAAGTGGATGAAGCTGATGGGAGAACTTTTATGGCAGGTATTTGTGTTAATGCCATTTATAAGTTTAATAACAACACATGGATTGTGGACAGTGGCGCCACAAATCATTTTGCTTCAGATATTGGTCTCTTAACAAATATTCATAACCTTGATGAGAAATGCAAAGTTTCATTGCCTAATGGACAAATTGTCCCAGTCATTGTTGCTGGTGATTGTGTTCTTGGCAAACAGTTAGTTTTGAGGGATATCTTACTAGTTCCAAGCTTCAAGATTTATTTACTTTCATTTAGTAAACTGATTTCAGACCTCGAATGTTCAGTGTTGTTCACTAAAATGGGATGTGTGATCCAGGACCTTCCCTCCAAGAGTATACTGAAGATTGGTAAAGCTAGTGAAGGTCTTTACAGCTTGGAAAGGATAAACAGTAAGAGTCGTAATGATTTACTTAATATTGTTTCAGTTCAGAATAAAGATAGTTTTTCCCTTTGGCACGATAGAATGGGTCATATGTCAGTCACTGCCATGAATAGTCTACTTTCTTCTTATATCAAGTTGAAACAGAAAGAAGATTTACATTGCTTTGTTTGTCCCCTGGCCAAACAAACCAGATTGAAATTTAATTCCAGTAAACATGAATCTGATCACATTTTTCAGTTGTTGCATTGTGATGTTTGGGGACCTTTTAGTGTCACAACCTTTTCAGGGGCCAGGTATTTCCTTACATTACTTGATAATTACTCGAGAAGCTTATGGACATTTCTTATGAAAAGTAAGGCTGAAGTTGGTGATCTAATTATTCAGTTTTTCTCTTTGGTTGAGAACCAATTTTATTTGAAGATTCAAACACTCAGAACTGACAATGGAGGTGAGTTTCTAAATGATCGTCTTAGTGCGTTTTTAAAAGCAAATGGGTGTGTTCATCAGACAACTTGTAGTTACACGCCGCAGCAGAATGGCAGAGTTGAGAGAAAGCATCGTCATATTCTGAACGTGGCTCGTGCTCTCAGATTTCGTTCAAAGGTTCCTAAGTGTTTTTGGGGGGACTGCATTTTAACAGCCACACATATATTGAATAGATAACCATCTGTTCACTTGAAAGGCAAGACACCCTATGAGACCTTGTTTGGGGTTCCTCCTAAGTATGAACATTTGCGTGTATTCGGATGCCTATGTTTTGCTACGACACATAAGACCGGACGTGACAAGTTTGATCCAAGAGCATCGAGGTGTTTGTTTTTAGGCTATCCTTATGGGCAAAAGGGATACAAACTGTTTGATTTAGAATTAAAGAAGACTTTTATCAGCCGGGATGTTATATTCTTTGAAGACGTTTTTCCTTATCATTCTGCAGCAGATAATGAAGGCCCAAGCAAGCAAATTAAGGTAAAGTTGCCAGAGATAATTGATGATTGTTTTGGTGATGTATCAGTTGATTGTGCAGAAGACAATATCAATGATCAGCAGACTACTCTAGATGTATGTGAAGATGTTAAAGAAATTCCTAGAGAAGATCAGATGATCCCTCGTCGATCTTCTAGAGTTCGCAAAGCTCCCAGTTGGCACAAAGACTTTATTTGTGGTTCAGGAAAATTGACTTCTCCACATAGTATATCTAAGTTCTTGTCCTATGAAAAATGCTCCTCAGAGTATATGAGTTTTATTGGCCAAGTTGACTTAATAAAGGAGCCCAGTACCTTTGCCCAAGCTAGTAAGGATCCACTCTGGTTAGATGCGATGAATAAAGAAATTCAAGCGTTGGAACAAAATCAGACTTGGGAACTCGCTACGCTACCCCCCTGAGAAAACTTTAGTGGATTGCAAATGGGTATTTAAGGTCAAAATGAAATCATGTGGGACAGTTGAACGATATAAGGCGCGCTTGGTTGCCAAAGGCTTTACCCAAATTGAGGGACTTGATTTTCATGACACTTTTGCGTCTGTTGTCAAGTGACAACATTCAGATGCTTGTTAGCTGTTGCTGCTACTCGTGGATGGTATTTATTTCAGCTAGACGTAAACAATGCATTCTTACATGGTAATCTGGATGAAGAGGTATACATGAAATTACCCCCTGGATTTTATTCGAAAGAACGCGCAGCTAGACAAGTATGCAGACTTACTAAAAGTCTTTATGGCCTTCGTCAAGCATCCCGACAATGGTTTGCTAGGCTGTGTGATTCATTGGTGAAGTTTGGATTTAATCAGAGTCCTTATGATCATTCAATGTTTATTCTTCACAGAGATTCAACTATGGTGATTCTATTAGTTTATGTAGATGACGTAGTTCTTGCTGGAACTTCTGTATCTCTTCTAAACCTGGTGAAGAAATTTATTGATGAACAGTTTCGCATCAAAGACCTCGGGGAGCTGCGTTTCTTTCTTGGTTTGGAAATTGCAAGGAACTCGACAGGTATCTTTATAAATCAACGCAAATATACACTTGAACTCTTCTCTGAGTTTCATATGACTGATTGTAAGCCAGCTACTTCCCCAATTGATATGAAGCATCGCTTAGCTTTGTCAGATTCTGCACCTCTTTCCGACCCTGTGTTATATCGTCGGCTTATTGGCAAACTTATATATTTGACGATTACTCGTCCTGAGCTAGCTTACTATGTTCATGTGCTTAGCCAATTTATGCAGCAGCCCCTGGTTGATCATTTTAAAGCTGCTCTTAGAGTTCTTCGTTACCTAAAAGGTGCACCTGCCCAAGGATTGTTTTATTCTGCCATCTCTGATCTTATGTTGTCTGCATATTGCGACGCTGATTGGGCAGCATGCCCAGTGACTCGTCGCTCGATCTCGTGATATTGTACTTCTTGGGTAGAACTGTGATTTCTTGGAAAACTAGAAAACAACAAACTGTTTCCTGTTCTTCGGCTGAATCAGAATATAGCGCAATGTCCTTTGCTTGTCGAGAGGTTGTTTGGCTAAGGAACTTGCTTTCCGACATGTCTTTATCCTTTGACTCCTCAACACCTTTGTTTTGTGATAATCAGTCTGCCTTACATATTGTGAAGAACCCGGTATTCCACGAGCGCACCAAACATATAGAAATTGACTGTCATGTTATTCGGCAACACTTTGCTGCACAACGCCTCACTCCAATTTACATAACATCTGTGGAGCAGCTAGCGAATATGTTTACAAAGGGACTGCCTTCAGACCGCCTCTCTGCATTGTGTTCCAAGCTAGGAGTGTCCAATTTCTTGCACTCTCCAGCTTGAGGGGGGATATTGAACTACTGCTTGAAGAAGCTGTGTCAAAGTTGACAATCTTTACTGTATTTTGTTTAGTGTAGTTTTAATCTTGTGCAGATAATGTAATTACAAAGAATGTAGGGTAGGTTTCATAAATACCATTGTAGTATAAATAGTGTACAGGAATATTGTTTATTCATGAAATGAAATAGAGATTTTCTGCATCCGTTGACTATGTTGACTTCAACCGTGAGTGCAGATATGGGCGACCGTCTCTGGCAGATTTCCGGCCGACTGTAAATCAGGTTTCTCAGTCCTCTTCATTTTATCCGTTCCACTGGTGTACCACAAGCATCAGGGTCATATGGTCTCTTAGGCCGAATATGTCTGTAGACACCTTAACCAATTCCCATGTCGCATGCATGATAAAATATTGTTATTAAGTTGGGATTTTCAGTCATGTCCTGTTGGCAACCAACATTCTTCCTTGTATATGGCGTAAATGGTGCACAAATAGAATTTCAGACTTCTATTTATGCCTCAATTTGCTACAGCTTTAGATTCTAATTATCACGCCATCTATGGAACAGTTGTTTTGTTTCCACAGGAAATCCTGTAGAAGCAGTCAAAATTTGGTTTTGAGTGGCTTGTGATCTTAATGTGTATTTTCAGCTTGCACGAATGAGTCACTTCAGCTTCTGTTATATGGAACTCTAACACTGCAAGTGCATCTGGAGAACCATCTGAGTGAACTTCCTAGAAGAAACGGTTTTGTGTCTTAATGTTCCCGGGCTTCATTTAGTTTCCATTAGGCCCATTACCACTTACTTTTTTTTCTTTTTTTTTGATAAGCATTACCACTTTCAGACTATCAACTTTTTCTAGGGTGATCTTTTAATGGTAATCTTTGCAGTACTTCCTTAGTTATCTGTGAACTGCATTTGTTTATTGAATATCCATTACACTGGTTTGTTTGACAGCATGTCTTGAATGAAATCTAATACCCTTTACAAACTTTTTATTATCATAATTAAGTTTACAAGTTGAGTAAGACATCCTGGCCAAAAATTTGAGTAGCGTCCAAAATGTATAACCTATATGTCCTATATTCTGATGCTGATCTTCCACTTACTGACTAAGCATAAACAACTGGAAGACTGGAAATATATTGCAGTTGACTCATTTTGATCTAATCTTAGCGTATTTTGTTACTTGGATGTTCGCAGGAGTTGCTAGTGCCACTGAGCGCAATAGCTCAGTGACATGGATCCAGTGGAACGTCCTTGCCCGCTTCTTTCAGATTTTGAAATTAGGGCTTTCCGAAGTCGTATTCATCTTCCGAAACCGATTGTGAGTTTGTCTTCACACTTTTAAAATTCATACTCCGAAGTTCAACACAAGTGTGAATATTTCCGTCCTAAGTGCATTAGTGTAGTTTTACACTTTGAATTCGTAATTTCAGACATTCTTGTAGATTTCTTAGTTTGTTAGTAATTCAGCATAAGATCAATGGTTTCACTTTCTTCTATATGCAGATACATCCAACCTTTCGTTATGATGTGGATTTTTTATTTTCTGTGTGCCCTATGTTGAGTACTTTAGTGAACAGGCACACATTCATTCATTCAATCATCATCCATTCAGATTGTACAATTACTCATTCATTATCATCACTGCCGCCCATTATGAATTGATGGGTTGTACATTTCATTCATGCATTAATCAATTAATTACTAATATATGTACACATG
Source organism: Sedum album (assembly GCA_006409495.1). Lineage (NCBI taxonomy): Eukaryota > Viridiplantae > Streptophyta > Magnoliopsida > Saxifragales > Crassulaceae > Sedum > Sedum album. The sequence continues at coordinate 1,698 of QZGG01003352.1, read as the reverse complement.
CATATACTGCAAATAACATGTTAGTCTTGATTTTGTAAAGTCATCCACATTAAGTACGTGCTTATTCATAGTTTTAAATTATGAATTTACGTATATTCTAGGAGCGGATGAGGACATATTTTTTGTCAATTGCTTATAAAATTGGCACTGGATTACCTATAGTAAAAGTGAGTTAGAATTGTAGCACTTTAGTTGATCGCACATATTTTTTTTAATCACTAATTATGTATATGTTGTTCTGAGCTATATGGACATGTGACTTGTTCTTATGGTTGCAGGGGAATAATAATTGTGAAGTTGAGGAAGGGGCCGGAGCCGAGGCTGAGAGCAATTGCCAGGAAAATGAATTGGGAAGGACCATGCCAAATGGCCACCAGCAACAACTTTATGTTTGAACCTGAGAAAGATGTTAAAGAAAAGCGTTGATGAAGAAGTTATTGCTGGAAGAAAAGAAGATATAGCTGATAGTATGCCGTCCAAGATGTTCGACATTGACATCAATCTGGATACACAGAAGGTCGGTTCTCTTGATATTATTTTTACTATTTCTGTTTCATATAACCTCATCTTTGGCATTGGTTTTCTGTAGTGTGTGTTCCATTAAATGAATGCTTAATTGATATCTGCAGTGTTGTGTTCTATTAGATTTATGGATCTGCATGATTTGATGATCACAATTCACAAGGTGAAAGCTGTTGTTTATCCTTCTATTCCTGGCATTAGAAATGTGTATCTGTTCATCTGGTGTTTCTTTCAACATGCTAGTGAAAGAAAAAAGTAATTCTATATTCTAGTAAAAATGCCTGTTTTTAGCAGATTACTTATAAAATATCTCCTCTGCAACCTACATGCATCTTGTTATATATTCTTGAATTTGCATCATTAAAAAAAATTGTTAATGGTGCCTTTAGCCAAATCATTAGACTCTTTGTAGCGAATTTGCAATTTTTATTAACTGTGGTTAACAGCCTATTACGACTCCAATATGGCTAAGGTATGTATGGTGTTTTTCGTGTTTGAGCAGATAAGGTAATGCAGATCATCAACCAGGATGAAAACTATGAACAAGTAAGATTGCTTTACCTACTCAAAGGTAAAAAAAGGCATCTTACGTCCATTTTGGAGCTTTGAGAGTGCTACTCTGGAGAGCCTGGAATAGGGTTGGGTCTCTTGGGTGCTGCAGTTGCAGTGCATGCTTGTTTGACAATAAAGATGCACATATTTCTCTCTGAGCATGCTTGCAGTTATAATGAAGAAATATCTCTGTTTAGGGCATGGGTTTTTTTCCTCCTTTCAGCTCCTCTTATTACCCTCTTGTTTTATTTTTTCTAGAGTAGGACAGCACTATCAAGTATCAATCTCCTTTGTTAGGTTACCTCCCACAATGCCACACAAATCCACACTGTCCTCTTGTTTTGGACCATTGGTATTGGTTTAAGTGTAGCCCAAAATGCATAGGAGCTTAATGAATGTCTTTGAGTTTCAAAGTAGGTCTCATACATGCAACTAGCAGTAGCTCTCTGTCCAGCACAACAGAATCACACACGTCATCATCAACATCACTGGTTTTCAATATATGGGTTGACTGAAGTGGGGGCCATCCATTCATCCATGTAATGGACCACAAGCTTTTTAGGACACTCCTGCCTCCCATCTAAGGGCACTCTTCTCTCCTCAGAAGTCAGTACCCACCAACAT
>QZGG01003351.1:0-24735 GCA_006409495.1 Sedum album | reverse complement strand
TTCAATTGTTATTTCCTCTTTAATTAGCATGAGTAGTGAGTAGTGATTGATTAGGGATCCTATGGATCCCTAGGTTGGATGCATGTATTTGGATGATGATTAATTTGTTATGCAATGAATATTGATATGAATTTTGTGTATTGGCTACATCTATTAAATGTTGCACATTAAGTGTTTGTGAAAATGCTTAAGTGTAATCAATTGAACCTAATCAATGTTATATGCAATGAAAATTGATATTAAGTTGATTAGATAGCCTTGCATGAATAACCTACTTTGATCTTAACATGAAAGTGTAGGATTGATGTGGATGACTAGTTTAATTGATCTAGGTCATGGTAACTCTTCCAAAATATTGAAAGATTGAGGAAGAGTCCATTACCTAAGGGAGAGCCAAAATATTGAAAGATTGAGGCCTCCATTTAAGTGAACCTCTTAGTCCTAACATGCAATGAAAGTTGACCTTAGGATTAATGTTCATGAATAAACTAGTCTAATCATTTTATATTCATTAATTGTTGCATGATTGATTGTCATCACCTTATATGCTATAGCCTAGGGTCCATAGATCCTTGATCACCTTTAGTTTGCATTTTAATCCATCAAAATATCATAACCTTTCACAAATTCCCCCCAAACCTTTTATTTTAGGCAAATCTTAAGTAGTATTAACTAGTTAATCAATTCTAACTCATCTCTAGGGATTCGACTCTAGGTCTCCTAGATATAAATTTTGTTTTCCGTGTTAGGACATTAAAACTTCCACTAAATACTACACGTCAAAATGGCGCCGTTGCCGGGGATGAGTTCCTAGGATTGTTAGCTAGTTTGTATTTCTTTTGTTTGTCTAATTCACTCTATTTTCTTTTTAGTTTTTGTAATAGCTTGTTGGAGTGTGATATCTTGCTTGTTTTGTGATATTCTTTATCTACCTTGCTTTCTTTTGATTGCTTGATAGGTGAATTGGATGTCAACAAGACTTAAAGCAAGAGGAGCACAAAAGCAAGTTCTTGCATCAACCATCACCTATCTCCCTCAACCGCGTTCATTTGCTTGAGAGCTTACACCATTCCCATACTATAAACATGTGGAATTCACATAGGGAATGTGAAATTTGCCATAACTTTGGCCATGATGAATACTCATGTCCATATGATCAAAGGAATGATTATAGAGACTGTCATGAAGATATGGACTACATGGGATACAATGAAGAAGATCAATATGTTCCTCAATCGGATTTCTATGGATATAGGAACACAAACTCCCATGAAGAGTATGAGGATTACCATCCACACTTTTCACCTTATAACTATTATGAAGAAATGCCACCACAAGTTCAACAAGCTCAAAGCCAAGAAGAAACCGCTCTTCTTGCTTTAATGGAACAAATGGCGGCAACACGAGCTCAACAACAAAAGATGCTTGAAAAGATGGAGAAAAGATTCAATGACGAATATGAGTACACTTTGGAGCTTGAAAGACAACTAGCACAACAAGCTTGTCCATCAAATTTTCAAGAGGAGTTTCCTTCAAATCTAGAAGACAAAGAACAAGTGGAATTACCCCAATTTGTTGATTACTTTGTCCAAGGCCTTAGTGATCCTCAACAAGAACAACCTTCAAAGGTTGTAAAGGAGCCTCAACAAGCATTACAAGAAATTATACCACTAATAGAAGAGGAGGAAGAGGTTCCTACAAAGGAAAAAAGATCTAATGAGCAAATTCCGGATGAAGAGAAGGAGCGCCCTCTTCCTAAGCTTGAAATGTGCAAAGTTGATATAGCTATGGACTTCGTTATGCCTAGATGGTTCTTTGAAGAGGAAGAAGTACATGAAGTTATCTTACCAATACTTAAGGTCAATATCCCCTCAAAGAAAAGAAGGAAAACGCGAAGAAATGGAAGAAGGCATGAGAATCCAAGAGCTAGGAGAAGAGCTAAGAGATCAAAAAACAAATGTCTAAGGTGAAGGATGGCTTTGTTGGAGGCAAATATAATCGTGTGAAGAGTCAAAAAGAAAAGCCTCCAACAAAAGAGAAGCTAAATGGGAAGTCGGTGCAACAAATGCAAATTCCAAAGCGCGGCGACCCATCACTCACTCCTTACAAAGATGTGAGGAGTCCTTGAGTATTTATTTGCACCGCTTAGTGAGGGATCCTAGCGAAGGACTCACTAAGTGTGTTTCTTTGGAATAAAAGCCTCGGCTACGTCTTAGCCAAGACGTTAAACTAGGCTAGTAAGTGTCGTGCCCCTAGTCTTAATTTGCCTAAATGATTGATTGTTTGTTTGATGGTTTGATTGAATGATTGTGCTTGCTATGGATTGCTATAGATCTTGATTGTTTGCTTGATTGGAATATCACTTAGCTTGCATGATTTTTGTGACATATGATTTGAGCTAAGTGTGGGGTGATTTCTTGCCTAGGAAGTATGATTTTTAGATGTGCCTAGGACTTGAGTTTTGCGTGAAATTTCACTTTAAGGCATAAGTTTTTATATATCCTAAACCCTCCTAGGCCGAGCAACATACCCCTTAGCCGAGCAAACCAATAATAGCAAGCCAAGAAAGAGCAGGTAAATTTGTTCTGGCCGAGCAGAATGTTTAAGTCGGCCGAGCAGATTTCATGAGCATGAAAAATAATCGAAGTCCTGAAATCTGCTCTCCCGGGTAAATTCCAGTGGGCCGAGCAGAGTATCAAATTTTGATACTAAAACAATCAGTGAATTTTACTGGGGCCGAGCAGAAATTTAATTGGGCCGAGCAGATTTCCTTGGTTGATCAGCTGAAAATATTCTAAGTCTGGAAATCTCCTCTGCCGAGCACTTTATCTTTAGTCGGCCGAGCAACGTATCAAAATTGATACTCAAAAGATGAAGACCAAAGGAGGAGCATTTACACTTGCTCGGCCGAGCAACTACCAGGCAAGAAATTCTGCTCGGCCGACTGGATTACTCACCTCTTCCCGAGGAGATGCACACCATGCTTATGCTTGCTTGCTTGCTTGTTTAACTCTTGCCAGTATTTTGTGATGTATTATCTTATGAGTTGAACTTGCTACTCTTTTGTGTGTTTCCTTTGATGTTATTCAATCTTTATGTTTATTGTTATCTTAGTTGTTTTATAAGATTGAATAACTTCTTATCTCGATCCCATGTGTTTGGTTTGGCTTGGTTTTATGATTTTCTCATAAACTCGCCTTTATTTCACTCTCTTGATATCTTTGTGAGTTTAGCGTTGTGCCACAACCAAGAATATATGAAAAGAAAAGGAATAGCACTTGAAGCAAGCATGGATGCATACTAGTCTTCCTTCACACGAGAGAAGTTTCTTTACCCTTCTCTTATGTTTTTACTTGATTGCTTAGGGACTAAGCAAATTTTTAAGTGTGGGGTGGGTAGTATGCATGAATTCATACTTTAGTGTTTCATTTCATCAATCATTCAATCGTTGACCACTTTTGAGCATTGACACTTGCTTGACACATCACTTTCATCCTAAATTTTTGAAGAAAACTTGAAAATATGTTTGCTAAGTCTAAGAATACACTTGTGAATTGACTTGTGATTGTGGTTTGTGAAGTTTTCTCGTTGATCATAATGCCTTAGGATGATTGAAATTCCTAACTATTGCATCATTCTCATGAATTGACATCTATACTAGCTTGAATCATTTGATATTAACATGCTCTTTCTTTGCATAATGAATAAGGAGGATAAGGTAGCATATACAAAAAAAAAGCATGAAGTATCATATAGTTTCTTGCTTGCTCTTAGGTGACTTTAGTTTAATTTCATGGCTTATTGTATTGACTTTGCTTGCCACAGACCATCTGACAGACGCAATCCCCTCCCTATTTGAGAACACGCAGATGTTAATGCAGTAAGAGGATGGAACAATGGTCAGGCTAGGCAAGGACAGCCTAGATTTGGATTAGCTGAGAATGGGTTTAGTTGGAAGAATGAGCAGAACTTTCAAAGACCGCGCGCTGACTGGCGTGCGCAACCTAATGCACCCACGGGCGCGCGACCTTATGCGCCAGCTGCTGCCTATAACCTACCACACAAACGCGCTGAAGGACCAATGCAGTACAACCAGCAGCCACCTAAGAAGTCACTGGAAGAAATAGTAGGTCAGTTAGCCGAGACTGTGCAAAAAAATGAAGAGCAGAACGATAAACGATTCAAGTTGATAGAAACTCAGCTCACTTAGATCGCCACGACTGTGAATGAATTGAAGGCTAGTGATGGTAATTTGCCCTCCCAGGTCATTCAGAACCCAAAGGGGAGTATCAACATGGTTCAGATGGACGCGCCACAACCAAACAATACTAGCACGCCAGTTGATACACGCGTCGTTGTTGGCACAGCAGAGCAGAGTAGAGAATTAATTGTCGCGCCAGTCTTTAAACGCACCAACCCTGACGAACCAGATTAGAAGGAGGACATCATGCTGAACAATTTCCAGGCTAGTTTGAAATTGTGTTTGGCTCCAGATTTACTAGAGAAACTTGCTGATCCCGGGACCTTCACAATTCCGTGCACTATTGGAGATACGTTTGTGAGTGAGTGCATGCTAGACTTAGGGGCCTCGGTAAACTTGTTGCCATATTCCTTATATTCCGCATCATCTATGGGACCCCTAGAGCAGACAGATATTGGTCTATTACTTGCAGACAACTCACGGACCGAAGCAAAGGGTAAGATTGAAGACGTTTTGACACATGTCGGTGGACTTAAGTTTTTAGCAGATTTCTACGTTTGTAAATATGAACAAACCGAACATTGAGTCAAGGGAAACCGTGTTGCTCGGCCGACCCTTCATGAGAACCTCAAAGCATGCATTGACGTCGGTAATGGTATTGTGGCATTACAAGATAAGATGAGCAAACTCAGATTAGATGTCATAAACCGAATTAGGTTATCTGAAGAGCCGATAGTAGAGAACCAAGTCAAGTTTCGAGACAAAACTGATATAAGACCGACGCACTCTGAGATACTGTGCAACAGCCAGAAGATTATACCTATGGCGCGCCAGACCCACACGAAGAGCAAGCCTCCGGATAAAAGAAACAGAGAGCGGGGTCGTGAGCAGTATGATACTTGGGACCAGCACATGAATGCTGAGAAGGTGCGTAAAATGGTGATGCAGAACAGAGCTGCGCGACTTAAGGACGCGCGAGAGTTGAACTGCGCACAGTCTGGCGCATCCGAGAGGACTAACACGCGAGGCTTTGCGTTTTCTATTACTCTTCCTTCCGATCATATTAATTACGTTGTTTCCGCTGATACTAACACTCTTGAATTTTGTGTCACTTTTCATTTTTCACTTATCTCACTAAACACAAAAACCCAAAGCCATTAAGCCACCACCGCCGCCACTGCCGCCGCGCCGCCGCTGCCCAACCCAGAAATTCGTAATTTTTGGCTAGAACGTAGATCTCAGTGCAGGTATTATACTGTTCAAATTTCGGTGCATTCGGATCAGTTTTGGTATTTCAATTGTTCAATCGAAGGTTTAGATCCAGATCTACATAGTGCACCCGCGTGTCAGGACACGCGCGCCAGTTTGATATTTTTGGGTGTGTTTCTTTGCTGCGTACAATGTCCATTTGTGTGGATCAGTCCGAAAAGTTGGATTTTAAGATAAGGCACAGGCTGTACAGTAGGTGCGAGGTGTTACTGATAGAGCATAGTAGTACGCTACTTTAAGTCCTTTACATTGCTCATATTCTAACATATTTCAGTATAAGATTGCGCTTTTGGTGTAGTTTTGTATCTCAGGTCTAAAAGATGAGTTAGAACAAAAACGCAACAAGAAGGCTGATTTCCAGAACAAAAGACAACAACTTGACAACAAGGACAGAAGACCACTAGCACGCGAGCACTATAGCGCGCGAGTGTGGGTCGCGCAGAAGACAGCAAAACGGTGACGTCAGAAGACAGCGAGATATCCGGAGCGATGACATCATCACGCGCGAAGAATATTTCTAAGTTCAGTTTTTGGAGATTACATATTTCCTAAGCTGATTTTTAGAGATATAGATGATTTCCTACAGATATCCTTGCCTAAATATTCGTGGAAACCCTAGGAGGCAAGACTATAAATACAAAGATTTATGGAGATCACATGCATGCACGCAGAAGGGACTAGACGGCTCAGAGCAGAATTCCGACGCGCGCAAGCTGTCACGCGAGCCTGACGACGCACCATACAGATTTGTCTTGTTATTTCAGTTGCATAATTAAGTTTAGTATTATTATTCCGAACTCACTCGCATGATAATTAGGTTAGACAATTAAGCGAAGCCTTGCACCGCAGACTTAGTTGTAGAATCTATTATCTATAGTTAAACTATCAGAAGTACGTGACTGTGAATGATAGGAGTAACACTAGAATAGGCAGTAGCTACCTTGACCGGATTCGTTATTGACTAGACTAGATTGAGTAATAATATCATACAGACTTTGACCGGAATGTATGTGTAGGTTATTAAGCTGTGACAGGACCTTAACCTACGTGGACAATTATATCATGTACATTTAGTGACCAAGGATAAACATAGAAATTCATAGTGAAGAATCTGAACCGAGCTCATCTCTTGCATATTTATTTACATCTTTTATACTTGCTGTCTGTGTGTGCGCCAGTTGTACTTGCGCAACAGTTTTTCTTTCTTTAATTGTTTTCACTCACAACCCCAATCTTAGTTTGTAGTTGAAAAGAGACTTCCACCGTTCCCTGTGGATTCGACCCCAGCTTGCCAATACTATACTAGTAAGGAGAGTCGGGACAAATTTGCAGCACTCAACGACGTGCTCGTCAAATTTTGGCGCCGTTGCCGGGGAGGCTAGAGAAGTTTTCTTTTCCTTTTTTCTTTTTGTTATTTACTTTTCGTTTCTTTTAAAAAAAATCCAAAAAAAAATAGTTACGTTTAATTTAGCTGTTGTTTTTGTTTTGCATGGAAGATTTTGGTGAAAACAGTGTAATCGGCAGAAGAAGAGAAACTCCAGACGCGCCAGTGCGCAACGCCGAAAACATCTTTGCTCGCCTACACCCAGCTGAACTCGAGGAATCAGAAGAGAAGTACGCAGAGATTTAGAGTTCAGAATGGACGTTGAGCTACCCAGAAATGACAATCGCTAAATAACAACACGGATGTACGCGCGCACCACCTGTCGCGCGCGTGCCTGCTCAACCTGTGGCGCGACGCACCATCAAAGAGATGTCGCTCCTCAAGCTGGTTAACCAACCTGGTGCATACTACCTCCTGATGGACATTTGAGCTGCGGACTCAGCTTGTTCACTACATACCAAAGTTCCATGGTATGGCTAGTGAGAACCCAGTAAGCACGTACGAGAGTTCGCGGCCATTTGCGAGAACATGAGGAATGGGAACGAGGATCCTGAGTTGCTGAAGTTGAGAGCTTTCCCATTCTCGCTTTGTGATTCAGCTCGACAATGGTTGATGGGGCTAGCTCCGGGTTCAATAAGGACATGGCCCGAGTTACAAGAACGGTTTCTAGATAAGTTTTATCCCGCGGCCAAAGTATCACTGCTACGTAGAGAGCTAGCTGCGCCGAAACAGTTGCATGGAGAGTCATTATCAGAGTATTACGAGCGGTTCAGGGAACTTGAAGCGAACTGCTACAATCACGGACTCCCACAACATGTGCTGATTGAGAACTTCCTCAACGGATTAACTGAGATGGAACTCAGGTTGTTGAACGCTTGCGCAGGAGGCAACGTGAGGAATATGTACCCAGAGGATGTTTGGAAGCTGATAGAGGACACTGCGGACCAAGTCAGATATCAAGTGTCGCTAGAGAACAACCGCACCAGATCACTGCATCAGGTAGACGTAACCGGAGAGATCAAAGAACTGAAGGATATGATGCAGAAGCTAATGATGAAACAAAGCGCCGATGTTAGACCATGCGAATTCTGTCACGCCACAGATCACCAGACTGACGCATGCCCCTCCCTATTCGAAGAACACGCAGATGTTAATGCAGTAGGAGGATGGAATAATGGACAAGCTAGGCAAGGACAGCCTAGATTTGGATTGGCTGAGAATGGGTTTAGTTGGAAGAATGACCAGAATTTCCAAAGGCCGCGCGCTGACTGGCGCGCGCAACCTAATGTATCCACTGGCGCGCGACCTTACGCGCCAGCTGCTTCCTACAACCCACCACACAGACGCACTGAAGGGCAAACGCAGAATGCTCAACCACCCAAGAAGTCGTTAGAGGAAATAGTTAGTCAGTTGGCCGAGACAGTAAGAAGGAATGAAGAGCAGAATGATAAAAGGTTTAAACTTATAGAGAACCAGCTCACTCAGATTGCCACCACTGTGAATGAATTGAAGGCTAGTGATGGTAATCTGCCCTCTCAAGTCATTCAGAATCCCAAAGGAAGTATCAACATGGTTCAGATGGACGCGCCACAAACAGACAATACTAGCGCGCCAGTTGATACACGCGTCTCTGCTGACGCAGAAGAACAGAGTAAATAATTGATCGTCGCACCAGTCTTTGCAACACCAACCCTGACACACCAGAAGAGAATAAGGATGATCATGCTGGATGATTTCCAAGCCTGTTTAAAGCTTTGTTTAGCTCCAGATTTACCAGAGAAACTCGCTGATCCGGGAACTTTTACCATTCCGTGCTTTATTGGAAACACCTTGGTTAGCGAATGCATGTTAGATTTAGGAGCTTCGTTAACTTGCTGCCATATTCGCTATATTCAGCATCATCAATGGGACCTCTAGAGCCAGCGGACATTGGATTACTACTTGCGACAACTCACGGACCGAAGCAAAGGGGAAGATAGTAGATGTCTTGACTCATGTCGGGAACTCAAGTTCTAGCAGATTTCTATGTAGTTGACATGAACAAGCCGAATACCGAAGCCAGAGAAACTGTGTTGCTTGGCCGACCATTCATGAGAACCGCGCAAGTATGCATTGATGTCGGTAAAGGTATGGTGACTCTACAAGATAAGAAGCACATACTCAGATTAGATGTCATCAACAGAATCAGGTTATCCGAGGAGCCATTGGTGAACGATCGGGTGAAGATCAAGAACAAAGCACATATACGAAGCATTCTGAGATGTGCGCGCCAGCCAGAAGCCTATGCCTTTGGCGCGCCAGAAACAACATAAAGAAAGCCACCCGATAAGAAGAGCAGAGAGCGACGCCAGAGCAGCACGACACTTGGGAACAGCATAGGAACGCAGATATGGTGCGCAGAATGATCATGCAGAATAGGGCCGCCGACTCAAGGACGCGCGAGAGATACATGCGCACAGTCTGGCGCATACACAGGGAGTACACGCGAAACTTCGCGTTCTATTACTCTTCCTCCGATCATATTAATTACGATTTATCTGCTGATATTAACTCACTTGAATTTTTGCCATGCAGAAAAGATGATAATACGGAAGAAGGCAAAATTCAAGTGTGGGGGAGGTGAACCGTGCGCTATGAGTGCACATTTGCGTCGAGCTAACGACGTTAAACAAAGCACTCGTCGGAAGGTACTCCGACAACCTTAATTAGATTATTTTCATTCATTTTGTGTGCTTAGTTTAATTTAGTTTTAGTTTAGGTTTAGTTTTGTTTGGGCCCAAGTTAGTTTTGGGCCATGCATGCATGTGGTGAATTTTTTACTATAAATATGTGATGAGAGGTAAAAATTATGTCACTTTGCATTTTCACCTTATCTCTCTAAACCACAAAAACCTTAGCCATCACCGCCGCCGCCTATCGCCGCCTACCGCCGCCGCGCCGCCACCGTCACGCAACCCAGAATTTTAAGAATTTCAATCAGAACGTAGATCTCAGTGCAGGTATTCTACTGTCAAATTTCAATTGATTTGGAATAGTTTTGGTGGTTCAATTTTGCAGTAGAAGTTTGAATCTAGATCTGCGTAGCACTCGCGCGTGACAGGACACGCGCGCCAGTTTGATATTTTGGTGTGTTTCTCTACTACGTACAATGTCATCTGTGTGGACCAGTCCGAAAAGTTGGATTTTGAAATCAGATATAGGCTGTACAGTAGATGTGAAATTTTGCCGACCGTTTTTGTTGATGAAGAGTTCCTCCGCGAGATGGGGCTCTATGAAGAAGTGCATGCGGCTTTCACCGCAACTGGATGGGGAGCTTTTATGGAGCTATCCTCACACGGACGTGGAGGATACACTGGAGTTCCTCGCGTCGTACGAAGGACTAGCAGTCGGATCGGTACCTCAGGTACCGCGCACAGGGGCGTGTACTACGAGGCCGCGCCATCACAGTTTGGCGCAGTCATGGGACTGGCGCGCATGCCTGGCGCAGAGGTAGATGAACACACGGACCAGGAAGCCTGGGACGATTGGACTGACGGCAGCAAGCCGTATGCCGGAGGAAGGAGCCTCGGCACTGAGTTGTTAGATCCGAAGATGTTCTATCTTCAGAGGCTCATCTCCCACTCCATCATCGGCCGCTACAATGGATCACAGCGGCCCGGACTATAGATATGGAGATCCGTCAACGGTCTCTACTACGGAAAGAAGGTGCGCTACACGCGCTTGATCACCAGCTACTGGGAGGCCGTAAGTATGAAGGGGCCGCTGCTCTGTGGAGGACTGATCACGCACTTCCTGCGTGCGCTACATATGGAGCCTTGGGTGGAAGAACACACAATTGTACGGGCAGAGTACCTGACGCGCCAGAAGATGCGCCTGTACAAAGGAATCAAGGTGCGCGCGGATGGAACCGCGTATTGGAGCTAAAGGCGCGGACTAGAGAACATCAGGGCTGCGCCAGAGGTTGTGGCGCAAGAGCCAGTGGCGCCAAGAAGGAGCAGGCGCCGATCAGAGCGTGCGCAAGCAGAGTCCAGCGCGCAAGGAAGTGGCGCACAGGTATTAGTTGATTAGCGCTGGGTGTTCAACGCTCAGCGTATTATGGGGTATGTGGCACCACAGGGTGCCAACTTGGACTTGACGCCACCTAGAGGCTGGCACGCTGGAGACCCGATCCCGGAGGAGTATGCATTGCAAGGCGAAGACCCAATCGAAGAACTCTCCCGGTCGTTTTCTACTTCATTTTAAACTTTTGTAATCGGTGTCTGAATTATTCGGTGGTTGAACTATTTGAACTGTTTACTTTAAAACACTTGTTTTCAATTATCGTTATGTTTTTAAATGGTGTTTCAAATTAATCGGTGCTTTCAATAATTCGGTGGATGGCTATGATCTGAATTGTAGCTATTGACATGCATGCATTACTATTGCCTTCTTTACTACTTGTGCATAACGTGAGTACACGTTTTTGTTTAAGTGTGGGGGGTAGTAGTACACTTAGGAATAGGAATTTTTTTCGTTTTTAGGATAAATTTTTCGTTTTTTTAGTTTAAACAAACCAAACCGAACGCTGAAAACATCTCAAGAGGTAATTGCGCGCAAGAAATATTGGCGTGCGCGACCTGTGTGCGCACTCGCGTACCTGTGGTAATTTGTGCTTATATGACATATTCTGAATTTTGATAATTTTTTCGAATTTTGTGTATCTCTTGAGTGGAATAACGAGGGATGTGGAGTTGATAGAAAAGTCCTAGAAAAGCAGTCGATCGAACGAAACTTGAGGATCGGGTGCATGGTTATGAGTATTCGTGGAGGTTGGTACTTCGCGGTCAAAGGAATAAGAGCAAGCTCAGTCACGCAGATGCCGAAGGCGAAACCCTACCAGCGTGACGAGACGGAAAAACAGACCGTCTTCGTGAAGATTAGTTGCTCAGGAAGGGGCGCGCGGTTGCAAACGCGTGGCCTGACTTGCGCGCGACTGATCAGAAGCGAGAGCGGGGCGTGGTTCCATAGCTGCTATCCGAAGGCCATGATTGGAAGCCGTTCTAGGGAAGAAATAAGATCCGGACCAGAAAAAAGTATTCAATTCAAAGTTAAAGCTCAAAAAGGCCGAAACAATGAAAAGAAGAAAAGATTGCATCAAAAGTTATCATCTGTCCGAGAACAAACAGTAAAGCGTCAAAGACGTAGAGCTCAGAAACCCTAAGACGCGGATCAATCATGTACCAAAGAAAGCGAATACGAATAACCATGCAGTCGCAAATCAAGAAGAATTCGGTGACCGGTGCTTAAACAGGACTATCTCCCAATCATCCAAATTGATATGCATTCCACAAGAAAGGTAACACAAGGTTTGAATTAGTTACTTAAATCAGTTTAATGTTGTATAGTCACAGTTGCGCAGGTTGTGAGGGTGGCGCAGACGTGTGGCGCAGTAAGTCCAACATTCACGCGTGCATTACACAAGAGGTAAGGAAGCCGACTTGTTCAGGGACGAACAAGAGTAAGTGTGGGGGATTTGATAGAGCACAGTTGTACGCTACTTTAAGTCCTTTACATTGCTCATATTCTAACATATTTCAGTATAAGATTGCGCTTTTGGTGTAGTTTTGTATTTCAGGCTTAAAAGAAGAGTTAGAACGAAAACGCAACAAGGAGGCTGAATCTCGGGCAAAAAGATAACAAGGCAACGACAAAAGACAAAAGGCCACTAGCGCGCGAGCACTATGGCGCGCGAGAGTGGGTCGCGCAGAAGACAGCAAAATGGTGACGTCAGCAGACAGCGAGATATTCCGAGCGATGACGTCATCACGCGCGAAGAATATTTCTAAGTTCAGTTTTTGGAGATTACATATTTCCTAAGCTGATTTTTAGAGATATAGATGATTTCCTACAGATATCATTGCCTAAATATTCGTGGAAACCCTAAGAGGCAAGACTATAAATACAAAGATTTATGGAGATCACAAGAAGCACGCAGAAGGGACCAGACGGCTCAGAGCAGAATTCCGACGCGCGCAAGCTGTCACGCGAGCCTGACGACGCACCATACAAATTTGTCTTGTTATTTCAGTTGTTATTTAATTATTCTTGAGATGTATTCAATCAGTATGAGTAGCTAAACTCACTGAACTCGGTTTGGATTTTGATCTATGAATAATATGTTTTGAGGTATTGTTCTTAATTTGCATGATTAAGTTTAGTATTATTATTCCGAACTCACTTGCATGATAATTAGGTTAGACAAGTAAGCGAAGCCTTGCACCGCAGACTTAGTTGTAGAATCTATTATCTATAGTTAAACTATCAGAAGTACGTGACTGTGAATGATAGGAGTAACACTAGAATAGGCAATAGCTACCTTGACCGGATTCGTTATTGACTAGGCTAGATTGAGTAATAATATCATACAGACCTTGACCGGAATGTATGTGTAGGTTATTAAGCTGTGACAGGACCTTAACCTACGTGGACAATTATATCATGTACCTTTAGCGACCGAGGACAAACATAGAATTCATAGTGAAGAATCTGAACCGAGCTCATCTCTAGCATAGTTATTTGCATCTTTTATACCTACTTTCTGTGTGTGCGCCAGTTGTACTTGCGCAGCAGTTTTTTCTTTCTTTTAATTGTTCTCACGCACAACCCCAATTCTTTAGTTTGTAGTTGAAAAGAGACTTCCACCGTTCCCTGTGGATTCGACCCCAGCTTGCCAATACTATACTAGTAAGGAGAGTCGGGACAAATTTGCAGCACTCAACGACGTGCTCGTCAACTACTCGACCTACTCTTCTAGACGTTTTGTCAGGACACCTAGACGTAGTGCTCGGGTATGATTCAACACACATAATAGTCATACAAGAATTGATTCATATAAATTAAATAATCATGTTCTAGTTAATCATAAGCATTAGGAATTCATCAAATCCCTATCATAAGGAAACTACTCACTCATCTCGAGTGATAATGCAAACATGTTCAAACGATTGTAAATAAAACGATTGCAAATAAAACAAGAGTAAAGTTTAGAAATTCTCAGTGATTGATGATCCACGGTCGAGCTCCAAGCTGCTGCTATTTCCTCGTTATCTCGAGTACAAAATTAGGTTGAATATCTTCTGTAATTTGAACTATCTTTCGAGCTCTCTCGGCTCTCTCTTCTTCTTCACTTGGTTACTCGACTTCAATCAATCACTTGGTCGGGTAGGGTCTCTGCCCTCCTCTCTTTGCTCGGTGTCTCTTGTGATGCTTATATAATGAAGAGTAATCACAAGGGTCGAGTAGAATGAAAGGTCTTGCTTTAACTCTAATCATAAATGGCCGAGTAAATGGGAAGTCTAGCTTATCTTCTTGTATTAAATCTTGTATTAAATGGTCGAGTGAATGAAGAGAATCCATACGAAGGGTCTTGGTCACGTGATGACTTGCTCGAGCAGTGTATTTACTCGGTCGAGTAACATGAGTCTTTAGCTGTTCTAGCTCGAGTCAGGTACTTCAGTGCACTCGGTCTAAGAATTGCAGAAATGCTTCCAATTACGTCTGATTTAGGCCGAATTCACGTGCTTTTCCTCATATTTCCATTTATGCTCCTTCGTAAGGCTGGAATCGTGCTTTTGACCTGAAACATCAATCATAGTATCAAAAGTAATATATTTTACGTTATAATCATAGGAAATAAGCATGAAAGTAGGGGCTTAAAATAGACATTTCTAACACTGATCAATAATGCTTCTACTAATGATGTTGTTTGTGGTTATATGGCTGAGATGACAAAAGTAAAAGGTTGTATTACCGAGGGCAAGTATATGCATATGAGATGCATAACACATATCCTTAATTTGATTGTTCAAGATGGAATCAAGCAATGCGGTGAGCAAGTTGATAAACTTCGAGCTGTGATTAAATATTTTAGAGGATCTCCTGC
The DNA here is from genome assembly GCA_006409495.1 of Sedum album. Lineage (NCBI taxonomy): Eukaryota > Viridiplantae > Streptophyta > Magnoliopsida > Saxifragales > Crassulaceae > Sedum > Sedum album. The sequence continues at coordinate 9,960 of QZGG01003351.1, read as the reverse complement.
TAGGTAACTATATTTTTGTTTTTTTATTGTTCTATTTTCACAATTTAACACATTCTCTTTTTTTTCTAGGTTAAATACTTTCAAACAACTAGCAGAAAAGTGCAAGGTGAATTGTAATAAATCTTTGAAGCTTGATGTGTGTACTAGATAGAACTCTACTTATGAGATGTTGATTAGTGCACAAGCTTATAGAGCTATCCTCACTCGAATGGAAATTCCTAATTTAGAAGATTCTAATTTGGGTACTTTGTGCTCCTCAGATTGGAATAAGATTGATGTGCTCGCCTCTTATTTGAAGGAGTTTTACGATATCACAAATCGTCTTTCAGGTTCGTCATATGCCACGAGTAATTATATGATTTTGTATGTCTCCAAAGTTATGAATGTTCTTGACGAGCACGTCGTTGAGTGCTGCAAATTTGTCCCGACTCTCCTCACTAGTATAGTATTGGCAAGCTGGGGTCGAATCCACAGGGAACGGTGGAAATCTCTTTTCAACTACAAACTAAGATTGGGTTGTGCGTGAGTTTTAAAGAAAGAAAGAAAAAACTGCTGCGCAAGTACAACTGGCGCACACACAGACAGCAAGTATGAAAGATGCAAACAAATATGCAAGAGATGAATCCGGTTCAGATTCTTCACTATGAACTCTATGTTTTATCCTTGGTCACTAAAGGCACATGATATAATTGTCCACGTAGATTAAGGTCCTGTCACAGCTTAATAACCTACACATACATTCCGGTCAAGGTTTGTATGATATTACTACTCAATCTAGTCTAGTCAATAACGAATCCGGTCAAGGTAGTTACTGCCTATTCTAGTGTTACTCCTATCATTCACAGTCACGTACTTCTGATAGTTTAACTATAGATACTAGATTCTACAACTAAGTCTGCGGTGCAAGGCTTCGCTTAATTGTCTAACCTAATTATCATGCAATGGAGTGCGGAATAATAATACTAAACTTGATCATGTAAATTAAGAACAAGACCTCAAAAACATATTATTCATAGATCCAAATCCGAAATCATAAATCAGTAAGTTAGCTAGACATACTGATCGAATACATCTCAAGAATAATTATAAGACAACTAAATAACAAGACAAATCTGGTATGCGTCGTCAGGCTCGCGTGACAGGTTGTGCGCACGTCTTCGCCGGAATTCTGCTCTGCGCCGTCAGCTCTCTCCTCCTCAGATTTCCATAAAGCTTTGTATTTATATTCCTTGCCTTCTAGGGTTTCCACGAATATTTAGGCAAGAATATCTGAGGGAAATCATCTTTATCTCTAAAAATCAGCTTAGGAAACCTTAAATCTCCAAAAACCGATTTTAGAAATCTCTTTAGCGCGTGATGACGTCATTGTTCCGAATATCTCGCTGTCTGCTGACGTCACCGTTTTGCTGTCTTCTGCGCGACCTTCACTCGCGCGCCATAGTGCTCGCGCGCTAGTGGTCTTCTGTCCTTTGTTGTCAAGTTGTTGTCTTTTATTCTGGAATTCAGCCTTCTTGTTGTGTTTTTGTTCTAACTCTTCTTTAAACCTGAAATACGAAACTACACCAAAAGCGTAATCTTATACCAAATATGTTAGAATAAGCAGTGTAAAGGACATAAATAGCGTAACAACGCTCTATCAAATCCCCCACACTTACTCTTGTTCGTCCCTGAACAAGTCGGCTTCCTTACCTCTTGTGTACTGCACGCGTGAATGTTGGACTTACTGCGCCACACATGTGCGCCACTCTCACAACCTGCGCAATTGTGACTCTACAACACTAAACCGATTAAAGTAACTGATTCTAACCTTGTGTTACCTCTCTTGTGGAATGCAAATCAATTTGGATGATTGGGAGATAGTCCTGCTTAAGCACCGGTCACCGAATTCTTCTTGATTCGCGATTGCATGGTTATTCGTATCCGCTTTCTTTGGTACGTGATTGATCCGCGTCTTAGGGTTTTCTGAGCTCTACGTCTTTGACGCTTTACTGTTTGTTTCTCGGACATATTGATAATCTCTGTTGCACAATTTCTTCTTTTCATCGTTTCGGCCTTGTAAGCTTTCACTTTGAATTGAATACTCTGCTTTCTGGTCCGGATCCTTATTTTTCCCTAGAACGGCTTCCAATCACGGCCTTCGGATAACAGCTATGGAACCACGCCCCGCTCTCGCTTCTGATTAGTCGCGCGCAAGTCAGGTCACGCGTTTGCAACCGCGCGCCCCTTCCTGAGCAACTGACTTCCACGAAGACGGTCTGTTTTTCCGTCTCGTCACGCTGGTAGGGTTTTGCCTTCGGCATCTGCGTGACTGAGCTAGCTCTTATTCCTTTGACCGCGAAGTACCAACCTCCACTAATACTCATAACCATGCAACCGATCCTCAAGCTTTATTCGATCGACTGCTTCTCTAGGACGTTTCTATCAACTCCACATCCCTCGTTATTCCACTCAAGAGATACACAAAATTCGAAAAAATTACCAAAAATCAGAATATGTCATATAAGCACAAATTACCTCAGGTGCGCGAGTACGCACACAGGTCGCGCACGCCAATGCTTCTCGCGCGCAAATACCTCTTGAGATGTGTTCAACTTTCGGTTTGGTTTGTTTTAAACAAAAAAAAACGAAAATTTATCCTGAAAAAAATAAAATTCCTACTCCTAAGATAGATATACTACTGCCCCCCCACACTTAAACAAAAACGTGTCCTCACGTTATGCATAAGTAGTAAAGAAAGCAATAGCAGTGCATGCATGTAATGCCAATATTATTTACCGATCACAATTCATAATATGGCCACCCACCGAGTTATTGAAAACACCGATTACTTTAAAACACCATTCAAAACATAAGGGCAGTTAAAACAAGTGTTTTAAAATAACAGTTCAAACAACCACCGAAATATTCATTACACCGATCAAAATATTTAAAACGAAGTAGAAAATGACCGGGAGAGTTCTTCGATAGGGTCTTCATCCTGTAGTGCATACTCTCCTGGGATCGGGTCTCCAGCGTGCCAGCCTCTAGGTGGCGTTAAGTCCAAGTTGGCACCCTGTGGTGCCACATACTCCATAACACGCTGAGCGTTGAACACCCAGCGCTGGTCAACTAATACTTGCGCGCCACTTCCTTGCGCGCTGGACTCTGCTTGCGCACGCTCTGATCGGCGCCTGCTCCTTCTGGGCGCCACTGTCTCCTGCGCCACAACCTCTGGCGCAGCTCTGACGTTCTCAAGTCCGCGCCTGTAGCTCCAATACGCGGTTCCATCCGCGCGGATCTTGATACCCTTGTAGAGACGCATCTTCTGGCGCGTCAGAAATTCAGCCCGTATGATCGTGTGCTCATCCAGCCATGGTTCCATATGCAGCGCACGTAGAAAGTGCGTGATCAAACCTCCGCAGAGTAGCGGACCCTTCATGCTTACGGCCTCCCAGTAGCCGGTGATCAAGCGCGTGTAGCGCACCTTCTTCCCGTAGTAGAGACCCTTGAGGATCTCCATGTCTAGTAGTCCGGGCCGCTGAGATCCATTGTAGCGGCCGATGATCGAGTGGGAAATGAGCCTCTGGAGATAAAACATCTTCGGGTCCAATAGCTCCGTCCCCAAACTCCGTCCACCCGCATACGGCTTGCTGCCGTCAGTCCAGTCATCCCAGGCCTCTTGATCAGTGTGCTCGTCTATCTCTGCGCCAGGCATGCGCGCCAGTCCCATGACTGTGCCAAACTGCGATGGCGTCGCTTCAAAGTACACGCCCCTGTGGCGGTACCTGATCCGATCGGCCAGACCTTCGTAAGACGCGAGGAACTCCAATGTATCCTCGACGTCCGTGTCGGAGTACAGTTCCATAAACGCTCCCCATCCGGTTGCGGTGAAGGCCGCATGTATGTCTTCATAGAGCCCCATCTCACGGAGAAATTCCTCATCCACAAACACGGTTGGCAGGAACTCGCACTTGCTGTACATCTCATATTTGAGCTCAAAATCCAATTTCTCGGACTGATCTACGCAAATCGACATGATATCCGCAAAAACAACACACCCAAATAACTTAAACTGGCGCGCGTGTCCTGTCACGCGCGTGCAAAATGCAGATCTGGATCTAGAACTTCTACTGTCAAATTGAACCACTAAAACTATTCCGAATCAACTGAAATTTTGACAGTAGAATACCTGCGTTGAGCTCTACGTTCTGACCAAAATTCTCGAAATTCTGGGTTGCGTGACGGCGGCGACGCGGCGGCTGTGGCGGCGGTCGGCGGTGGTGGTTTGTGGCTTTGGGTTTTTGTGTATAGAGAGATAAGTGAAAATGAAAAGTGACATAAAATTTACCCCTCATCACATATTTATAGTAAAATTTCACCACATGCATGCATGGCCCAAAACTAACTTGGGCCCAAACTAAAACTAACCTAAACTAAACTAAAACTAAAAAAACTAAACTAAAACTAGACTAAACTAAGCAAACTAAACTCATGAAAATAAAACTACGTTAAGGTTGTCGGAGTACCTTCCGACGAGTGCTAAGTTTAACGTCGTTAGCTCGACGCAATTGTGCACTCATAGTGCACGGTTTACCTCCCCCACACTTGAATAATTGCCTCCTTCCGCGTCATCATCTTTTCTGCATGGCAAAAATTCAAGTGGGTTAATATCAGAATAATGAGATAATCAATATGATCAGGGTAAGAGATAGAAAACGCGAAGTCTCGCGTATTAGGCCTTAATGCTGCGCTAGTCTGTGTGCCTTGCGCGTTTCTGAGTGTGCAGCCCTATTCTGCATGATCATCCTGCGCACCTGATCTGCGTTCCTATGTTGTTCCCAAGTATCTTGTCGCTCTCGGCTTCGCTCTCTGCGCCTCTTATCTGGTGGCTTACTCTTTATACTGTTCTGGCGCGCCAAAGGCATATTCTTCTGACTGGCGCGCATCATCCCAGAATAACTTGGTATCGGTGCTTCGTTGATCCAATCATTCACCACTGGTTCCTCCGATAACTTGATTCTATTGATGACATCTAATCTGAGTATGTGCTTCTTGTCTTGTAATGTCACCATACCTTTCCCGACATCAATGCACACTTGCGCGGTCCTCATAAATGGTCGGCCCAGCAACACTGATTCCCTTGCTTCCGTATTCGGCTTGTTCATGTCAACTACGTAGAAATCTGCTAGAAACTTGAGTTTGCCGACATGGGTCAAGACGTCTACTATTTTCCCCTTTGCTTCGGTCCGTGAGTTGTCCGCAAGTAACAATGCAATGTCCGTTGGCTCGAGAGGTCCCATTGACGATGCTGAATACAGTGAATATGGCAGCAAATTAACCGATGCTCCTAAGTCTAACATACACTCGCTAACCAGGGTTTCTCCAATAAAGCACGGAATAGTAAAGGTTCCCGGATCAGCCAGTTTTTCCGGTAAATCTGGAGCTAAGCATATCTTCAAGCTTGCTTGGAAATCATTCAGCATAGTGTCTTCCTTCTGCTCTGGTGGGTCAGGGTTGGTGCGTGAAAAGACTGGTGCAACAACTATTCTGTATTTTGTTCCTCTGCTGCGCCGTCAGTACGCGCGTATCAACTGGCGCGCTGATGTGTTCTGGTGGCGCGTCCATCTGAACCATGTTGATACTTCCCTTTGGTTCTGGATTACCTGAGAGGGCAGATTACCATCACTAGCCTTCAGTTCATTTACAGTGGTGGCAATCTGAGTGAGCTGGTTCTATCAGTTTAAACCTCTTATCGTTCTTTCTTCATTCCGTCGTACTGTCTCTGCCAACTGTCCCACTATTTCTTCTAATGATTTCTTTGGTGGTTGAGCATTCTGCGTTTGTCCTTCAGTGCGTCGGTGCGGTGGGTTGTAGGAAGGTACTGGCGCGTAAGGTCGTGCGCCAGTGGGAGCATTAGGTTGCGCGCGCCAGTCAGCGCGCGGCCTCTGAAAATTCTGGTCGTTCTTCCAACTAAACCCATTCTCTGCCAATCCAAACCTAGGCTGTCCTTGCCTAGCTTGTCCATTGTTCCATCCTCCTACTGCATTAACATCTGCGTGTTCTTCGAATAGGGAGGGGCATGCGTCAGTCAGATGGTCTGTGGCGTGACAGAATTCACACGCTCTTGCTTCGATGCTTTGTTTCAACATTAGCTTCTGCATCATATCCTTTAATTCTTTAATCTCGCCAGTGACATCCACTTGATGCAGAGATCTAGTACGGTTGTTTTCCAAAGATACTTGATATCTTACTTGATCAGCCGTGTCCTCTATTAGTTTCCAAACATCCTCCGGGTACATATTCCTCACGTTGCCTCCTGCGCAAGCATTCAACAACCTGAGCTCCATCTCAGTAAGTCCGTTGAGGAAGTTCTCTATCAACACATGTTGCGGGAGTCCATGATTGTAGCAGTTCGCTTCAAGTTCCCTGAACCGCTCGTAATACTCTGATAATGATTCCCCATGCAACTGTTTCGGCGCAGCTAACTCTCGACGCAGCAGTGACACTTTGGCCGCGGGATAAAACTTGTCTAGAAATCGTTCTTGTAATTCGGGCCATGTCCTTATTGAACCCGGCGCTAGTCCCATCAACCATTGTCGAGCTGAATCACATAGTGAAAACGGGAAGGCTCTAAGCTTCAACAATTCTGGGTCCTCATTCCCATTCCTCATATTCTCACAAATGGCTGCGAATTCTCGTACATGTTTTACTGGATTCTCACTAGCCATACCATGGAATTTTGGTATGTAGTGAACAAGCTGAGTCCGCAGTTCGAAGTGTCCATCTGGAGGCAGTACTATGCACCATGGTTGATTCACAGCTTGAGGAGCAGACATCTCCTTGATGGTGCGTCGCGCCACTGGTTGAGCAGGCACGCGCGCGCCAGGAGGTGGCGCGCGTCTATCCATGTTATCATTCAACTGATTATCATTTCTGGGTAGTTCAACGTCCATTCTGAACTCTAAGTCTCTGCGTACTTCTCTTCTGATTGCCTCGAGTTCAGCTGGGTTCAGGCGTGCAAAAATGTTGTCAGCGTTACGCGCTGGTGCGTCTGGAGTTCCTGCTCGTCTGCCGATGACACTATTCTCACCAAAATCTTCCATGCAAAACAAAAACAACAACTAAATTAAACGTAACTAATATTTTTGGATTTTTTATTTAAAGAAAAGAAAAGAAAATAACAGAAAGAAAAAAAAAGGAAAAGAAAACTTCTCTAGCCGTTCCCCGGCAACGGCGCCAAAATTTGACGAGCACGTCGTTGAGTGCTGCAAATTTGTCCCGACTCTCCTCACTAGTATAGTATTGGCAAGCTGGGGTCGAATCCACAGGGAACGGTGGAAGTCTCTTTTCAACTACAAACTAAGATTGGGTTGTGCGTGAGTTTTAAAGAAAGAAAGAAAAAACTGCTGCGCAAGTACAACTGGCGCACACACAGACAGCAAGTATGAAAGATGCAAATATGCAAGAGATGAATCCGGTTCAGATTCTTCACTATGAACTCTATGTTTTATCCTTGGTCACTAAAGGCACATGATATAATTGTCCACGTAGATTAAGGTCCTGTCACAGCTTAATAACCTACACATACATTCCGGTCAAGGTTTGTATGATATTACTACTCAATCTAGTCTAGTCAATAACGAATCCGGTCAAGGTAGTTACTGCCTATTCTAGTGTTACTCCTATCATTCACAGTCACGTACTTCTGATAGTTTAACTATAGATACTAGATTCTACAACTAAGTCTGCGGTGCAAGGCTTCGCTTAATTGTCTAACCTAATTATCATGCAATGGAGTGCGGAATAATAATACTAAACTTGATCATGTAAATTAAGAACAAGACCTCAAAAACATATTATTCATAGATCCAAATCCAAACCGAAATCAGTAAGTTAGCTAGACATACTGATCGAATACATCTCAAGAATAATTATAAGACAACTAAATAACAAGACAAATCTGGATGCTGCGTCGTCAGGCTCGCGTGACAGGTTGTGCGCACGTCTTCGCCGGAATTCTGCTCTGCGCCGTCAGCTCTCCCTCCCTCCAGATTTCCATAAAGCTTTGTATTTATATTCCTTGCCTTCTAGGGTTTCCACGAATATTTAGGCAAGAATATCTGAGGGAAATCATCTTTATCTCTAAAAATCAGCTTAGGAAACCTTAAATCTCCAAAAACCGATTTTAGAAATCTCTTTAGCGCGTGATGACGTCATTGTTCCGAATATCTCGCTGTCTGCTGACGTCACCGTTTTGCTGTCTTCTGTGCGACCTTCACTCGCGCGCCATAGTGCTCGCGCTAGTGGTCTTCTGTCCTTTGTTGTCAAGTTGTTGTCTTTTATTCTGGAATTCAGCCTTCTTGTTGTGTTTTTGTTCTAACTCTTCTCTTGAACCTGAGATACGAAACTACACCAAAAGCGTAGTCTTATACTGAAATGTGTTAGAATATGAGCACTGTAAAAGACTTAAAAGTACAACTACGCTCTATTATAGATGCGCTAAGCTGTGTGCATGTTAGCTCTCGCGCGTCCCTGAGTCGCACAGCCCTATTCTGCATGATCACCCTACGCACTATATCTGCGTTCCGATGCTGTTCTCAAGTATCATGTTGCTCTCGGCTTTGCTCTCTGCTCTTCTTATCAGGTGGCTTATTTCTTATGTTGTTCTGGCGCGCCAAGGGCATAGGCTTCTGGCTGGCGCGCGCCATCTCAGAATGCTTCGGTATAGGTGCCTTGTCATTAAGCCTCACCCGATCATTTACTAATGGTTCCTCGGATAATCTGATTCTGTTGATGACATCTAAACTGAGTATGTGCTTCTTATCTTGTAGTGTCACCATACCTTTTCCGACATCAATGCACACTTGCGCGGTTCTCATGAATGGTCGGCCAAGCAACACAGTTTCTCTGGCTTCAGTATTCGGCTTGTTCATGTCAACTACATAGAAATCTGCTAGGAACTTGAGTTCGCCGACATGAGTCAAGACATCCACTATCTTCCCCTTTGCTTCGGTCCGTGAGTTGTCCGCAAGTAGTAATCCAATGTCCGTTGGCTCTAGAGGTCCCATTGACGATGCTGAATATAGCGAATATGGCAGCAAGTTAACCGAGGCTCCTAGGTCTAACATGCACTTGCTAACCAGGGTGTCTCCAATAAAGCACGAAATGGTAAAAGTTCCCGGATCAGCAAGTTTCTCTGGTAAATCTAGAACTAAACATAACTTCCAGCTTGCTTGGAGATCATTCAGCATGATACCTTCCTTCTGTTCTGGTGCATCAGAGTCGGTGCGTGTGAAAACTGGTGCTACAATCAATTCTTTACTCTGTTCTGCTATGCCAATAGCGACGCGTGTATCAACTGGCGCGCTAGTATTGTCTGGGTGTGGCGTGTCCATCTGAACCATGTTGATACTTCCCTTCGGGTTCTGAATGACCTGAGAGGGCATATTACCATCACTAGCCTTTAATTCATTAACCGCAGTGGCGATCTGGGTGAGCTGGTTCTCTATCAGTTTAAATCTTTTGTCATTCTGCTCTTCATTCCTTCGTACTGTCTCGGCCAACTGACCTACTACTTCCTCTAGTGACTTCTTGGGTGGCTGCTGGTTGTACTGTACTGGTCCTTCAGCGTGTTTGTGTGGCGGGTTATAGGCAGCAGCTGGCGCGTAAGGTCGCGCGCCAGTGGGTGCAATTGGTTGCGCGCGCCAGTCAGCGCGCGGTCTTTGGAAATTCTGTTCATTCTTCCAACTAAACCCATTCTCAGCTAATCCAAATCTAGGCTGTCCTTGCCTAGCCTATCCATTATTCCATCCTCCTACTGCGTTAACATCTGCGTGTTCTTCGAATAGGGAGGGCATGCGTCAGTCTGGTGATCTGTGGCGTGACAAAATTCGCAGGGTCTTGTATCGACGCTTTGTTTCATCATCAACTTCTGCATCATATCCTTCAATTCTTTGATCTCTCCGGTTACATCTACTTGAT
>QZGG01003350.1:0-24765 GCA_006409495.1 Sedum album | reverse complement strand
AACTCTAAGTCTCTGCGTACTTCTCTTCTGATTGCCTCGAGTTCAGCTGGGTTCAGGCGTGCAAAAATGTTGTCAGCGTTACGCGCTGGTGCGTCTGGAGTTCCTGCTCGTCTGCCGATGACACTATTCTCACCAAATTCTTCCATGCAAAACAAAAATAACAACTAAATTAAACGTAACTAATATTTTTGGATTTTATATTTAAAAGAAAAGAAAAGAAAATAACAGAAAGAAAAAAAAGGAAAAGAAAACTTCTCTAGCCGTTCCCCGGCAGCGGCGCCAAAATTTGACGAGCACGTCGTTGAGTGCTGCAAATTTGTCCCGACTCTCCTTACTAATATAGTGTTGGCAAGCTGGGGTCGAATCCACAGGGAACGGTGGAAGTCTCTTTTCAGTCTACAAACTAAGAATTGGGGTTGTGAATAAAAAGTACGAAGAAAAGACAGAAACTGGTGCACAAGTACCACTGGCGCACAAACAGACAGTAAGTGAAGAAGATGTAATTAACTATGCAAGAGATGATCTCGGTTCAGATTTATCACTATGAATTTCTATGTTTATCCTCGGTCACTAATGATACATGACATGCTGTTCACGTAAGTTAAGGTCCTGTCACAGCTTAATAACCTACACATACATTCCGGTCAAGGTCCGTATGATATTATTATTCAATCTAGTCTAGCCAATAACGAATCCGATCAAGTAGCTACTGCCTATTCTAGTGTTACTCCTATCATTCACAGTCACGTACTTCTGATAGTTTAACCTTAGATAATAGATTCTACAACTAAGTCTGCGGTGCAAGGCTTCGCTTAATTGTCTAACCTAATTATCATGCAATTGAGTTCGGAATAATAATACTAAACTTAATCATGTAAATTAAGATCAAAACCTCAAAACATATTATTCATAGATCCAAATCCAAACCGAGTTCAGTGAGTTTAGCTACTCATACTGAATGAATACATCTCAAATATAATTAAATAACAACTAAATAACAAGACAAATCTGTAGTGTAGCGTCGGCAGTCTCGCGTGACAGCTTGCGCGCACGGCCGGATCGGAGTTCTGCTCTGAGCCGTCTGGTCTCTTCTACGTCTCTCTCGAGATTTCCATAAAGCTTTGTATTTATAGCCTTGCCTCCTAGGGTTTCCACGAATATTTAGGCAAGGATATCTGTAGGAAATCATCTATATCTCTAAAAATCAGCTTGGGAAATATTAAATCTCCAAAAACTGATCTTAGAAATATTCTCGCGCGTGATGACGTCATCGTCCCGAATATCTCGCTATCTGCTGACGTCACTGTTTTGCTGTCTTCTGCGCGACCTTCACTTGCGCGCCATGTAGCTCGCGCGCCAGTGGCCTTTTGTTTGTTGTCGTTGCCTTGTTATCTTTTTGCTCGAGATTCAGCCTCCTTGATGCGTTTTTGTTCTCGCTCTTCTTTAAGACCTGAAATACAAAACTACACCAAAAGCGTAATCTTATACCATAATATGTTAGAATAACAGCAGTGTAAAGGACATAAAATAGCGTACAACTGCATTCTATCAATGGATTATGTAGCACCATAGGGTGCTAACTTGGACTTAACGCCACCCAGGGGTTGGCGCGCGGGCGACCTAATTCCAGAAGAATATGCAATCCAGGATGTCGACCCAATTGAAGAGCTCACCCGATCATTCTCCTCGTCTTCGTTTTCTGCTTCTTTTTTAAATATGTTTGTAATCGGTGTCTGAGCATTATCGGTGGCTGACTTATTTGAACTGTTGCTTTAAAACTCGTGTATTTTAATTGTCATTATGTTATGTACGGCGTTTTAATGCAACTGGTCTGTGACTTATTTCGGCGGTGTGGTTAAATTCTGGATTGTGATCGGTGCAAATTGCTATATGTGCATGCATTACTATTGCCTTCTTTACTACTTGTGCATAACGTGAGGACACGTTTTTTATTTAAGTGTGGGGGGTAGTAGTACATCTATCTTAGGAGTAGTTTAGATTTTTTCGTTTTTAGGATAAATTTTTCGTTTTTAATTTAGTCTAGACAAACTGAATGTGAACATCTCAAGAGGTAATTGTGCGCGAGAAACACTGGCTTGCGCGACTTGTGTGCGTACTCGCGCACCTGTGCTAATTTGTGCATATATGACATATTCTGATTTTTGTTAATTTTTTCGAATTTTGTGTATCTCTTGAGTGGAATAAAGAGGGATGTGGAGCTGATAGAAACGTCCTAGAGAAGCAGTCGACCGAACGAAGCTTGAGGATTGGTTGTATGGTTATGAGTATTCGTGGAGGTTGGTACTTCGCGGTCAAAGGATAAAAGAGCAAGCTCAGTCACGCAGATGCTGAAGGCGGAAACCCTAATGGCGTGACGAGACGGGAAAACAGACCGTCTTCGCTGAAGTTAGTCGCTCAGGAAGGGGCGCGCGGTTGCAAACGCGTGGCCTGACTTGCGCGCGACTGGTCAGAAGCGAGAGCGGGGCGTGGTTCCATAGCTGCTATCCGAAGGCCATGACTGGAAACCGTTCTAGGGAAAAGTAGACCTGGACCAGATAAAAGAAAGTATTCAATTCAAAGTTAAAGCTCAAAAGGCCGAAACAATGAAAAGAAGAAATTGTGCAACAAAAGAAGTTATCATCTGTCCGTGAAACAAAACTGAAGCGTCAAAGACGTGAAGCTCAGAAACCCTAAGACGCGAACAGTCACGTATCAAAGAAAGCGAATACGAATAACCATGCAATCGCAACTTAAGCAGAATTCGGTGACCGGTGCTTGAAAAGGACTATCTCCCAATCATCCGAATTGATACACATTCCATAAGAGAGGTAACACAAGGTTTGAATTAATGACTTAAATCAGTTTCACGCGTGCATTACGTAAAAGGTTAGGAAGCCGGCTTGTTCAGGGATGAACAAGAGTAAGTGTGGGGGATTTGATAGAGTGCTTTTGTACGCTACTTTAAGTCCGTTACACTGCTTATATTCTAACACATTTTAGTATAAGATTACGCTTTTGGTGTAGTTTTGTATTACAGGCTGATTAGAAGAGTTAGAACAAAAACGCAACAAGAAGGCTGAAATTCGGAACAAAAGGCAACAAGGTTACAACAAAGGACAAAAGACCACTAGCGCGCGAGCACTATGGCGCGCGAGTAAGGGTCGCGCAGTAGACAGCAAAACGGTGACGTCAGCAGACAGCGAAATACCCGAAGCGATGACGTCATCACGCGCAAAGAATATTTCTAAGTTCAATTTTTGGAGATCAAATATTTTCGAAGCTGATTTTTAGAGATAAAGATGATTTCCAACAGATATTCTTGCCTAAATATTCGTGGAAACCCTAGGAGGCAAGACTATAAATACAAAGCTTCATGGAAATCACAAGTGTGCGATTTTGTAGAGAAGAGTAGAATTCCGGACAAGCCGTGCGCGCGAGCTGTCACGCGAGCCTGACGATGCACCACTCAGATTTGTCTTGTTATTTTAGTTGTTCCATAATTATTCTTGAGATGTATTCACTCAGTATGAGTAGCTAAACTCACTGAATTCGGTTTGGATTTGAATATATGAATTTTATATTTTGAGGTCTTGTTCTTAATTTGCATGATAAAGTTTAGTATTATTATTCCGAACTCAATTGCATGATAATTAGGTTAGACAATTAAGCGAAGCCTTGCACCGCAGACTTAGTTGTAGAATCTGTTATCTATAGTTAAACTATCAAAAGTACGTGACTGTGAATGATAGGAGTAACACTAGAATAGGTAATAGCTACCTTGACCGGATTCGTTATTGACTAGACTAGGTTGAATAATAATATCATACGGACCTTGACCGGAATGTATATGTAGGTTATTAAGGCTGTGACAGGACCTTAACTTACGTGAACACTACATCGTGTATCTTTAGTGACCGAGGATAAACATAGAAATTCATAGTGAAGAATCTGAACCGAGCTCATCTCTTGTATCGATATAAACACCTGTTATACTTGTTGTCTGTGTGTGCGCCAGTTATACTTTTTCTTGTTTTCACTCACAACCCAATCTTTAGTTTGTAGTTAAAAGGCGACTTCTCACCGTTACATGTGGATTCAACCCCAGCTTACCAAGACTATACTAGTAGGAGAGCCGGGACAAATTTGCAGCACTCAACGACGTGCTCGTCAGTATGTTAAAGAGAACAAGAATGCGTGACAAACCAAATACTCATACTGAGTGTATTTTTAGTGGAAGTTTTAATGTCCTAACACGGCAAACAAAATTTATATCTAGGAGACCTAGAGTCGAATCCCTAGAGATGAGTTAGAATTGATTAACTAGTTAATACTACTTAAGATTTGCCTAAAATAAAAGGTTTGGGGGGAATTTGTGAAAGGTTATAATATTTTGTAGGATTAAAATGCAAACTAAAGGTGATCAAGGATCTATGGACCCTAGGCTATAGCATATAAGGTGATGACAATCAATCATGCAACAATCAATCATGCAACAATTTCTAATGTGGTGGGTTGGATGAAGGCTCCCTAATAACAATGCCACCACTTCTTAGCCTTGGAGGTATGTTGGGAGAAGGTTTCTTACTCTTTGAGGAGTAAGTCACTTTCTCCTTTCCTTTGTTGCTCTTTGGAGGCATTTTGGTGTTTAGGGTTTGAGTGTTGGGAAGTTGAAAATTGGGTTGATTTTGATGGGGATTTCGGTTAGGGTTTGCAAAGGGTGAGATTTTGGAACTTTTGGAACAAAAATTACGGAATTTGGTTGAGGATTGAATGAATTAGGGTTTGGTAGGGTTTGGAGGTGGTGGAGTCGAATTGGAGGGGATGAAATGGGCGGTGCTCGTGCTATCCTCGGGGGGAGTAATTAAGGTCGCTTGGCCGAGCAGAATTTTGGGTATAATATTAGTCGGCCGAGCAGAATTATTTCCTATCAATTTGATCCTCACCTGCCGAGCAAAACGACGCCGGATGAACTTCAAAATACTGCTCGGCCGACCAAATTCTCCTTGGGCCGAGCAGAAACTTCTGATCCAAAGTTGCATTTTTCAAATTTTTCTAAGTCTTGACATCTGCTCGGCAGAGGAATAATCTGCTCGGCCCGACCAAAATTCACTGACGTTTTACGTTTCAATTGTTGATTCATTGCTCGGCCGACTAAAGATAAAGTGCTCGGCAGAGGAGATTTCCAGACTTAGAATATTTTCAGCTGATCAACCAAGGAAATCTGCTCGGCCCAATTAAATTTATGCTCGGCCCCAGTAAAATTCACTGATTGTTTTAGTATCAAAATTTGATACTCTGCTCGGCCCACTAGAATTTACCCGGGAGAGCAGATTTCTGGACTTAGCTTATTTTTGATCAGGAAATCTGCTCGGCCGACTTGAATAGGTTCTCGGCCATATCAATTTTTACTGCTTCTTTTTGGCTTCAAATTCTTGGTTTGCTCGGCTAGGGAATATGTTGCTAGGCCTAGGAGGGTTTTCAGATATAGGGGACTTATACCTTAAAGTGAAACTTCATGCAAAAACTCAAGTCCTAGGCACAAAAATCATACCTCCTAGGCAAGAAATCACCCCACACTTAGCTCAAATCATATGTCACAAAAAATAAGTATATTCCAATCAAGCAAACAAACAAGATCTATAGCACATAGAGCAAGCACAATCATTCAATCAAACCATCAAACATTCAATCAATCAATCAATCCAATTAAGAGTAAGGGCATGACACTTACTAGCCTAGTTTAACGTCTTGGCTAAGACGTAGCCGAGGCCTTTACTCCAAGAAACACACTTAGTGAGTCCTTTGCTAGGATCCCTCACTAAGCGGTGCAAATAAATCTTTTACTCCAAATCAACTAGCCTTAGCTTGGCTAGCTCCTTATCATTGAAATTTCCATAGTAATGCTTGAGCCGGTGACCATTAACCTTGAAGATGTCTCCATTGAGAGATTTGAGCTCTACATGCCCATCTTCATAAACTTTTAAAATCTCATACGGTCCCGACCATCTTGATTTCAATTTTCCCGGGAATAACTTGATTCTAGAATTGAATAAGAGAACCTTATCTCCTTCCTTGAAGTTCTTCCTAGAGATCTTGCTATCATGCCAAATTTTCGATTTCTCTTTGTATAGCCTAGCACTCTCGTAGGAATCTCTCCTTATCTCTTCTAGCTCTTGGAGTTGGAGAATTCTCTTCTCTCCCGCTTTCTTGAAATCAAAATTTAGGCACTTGATTGCCCATCTTGCCTTATACTCTAGCTCTACGGGTAAGTGACAAGGCTTTCCATATATAAGCCTATAAGGAGACATCCCGATTGGCGTCTTAAAGGCGGTCCTATACGCCCATAATGTATCATCAAGCTTGGACGACCAATCCTTCCTAGAGCTTCCCACAACCTTTTCCAAGATGGACTTCAACTCCCTATTTGACACTTCAACTTGGCCACTCGTTTGTGGGTGATAAGGGGTTGCAAGCTTGTGGTAAACTCCATACTTTTTCAGCATTGTCTCTAGGCTCTTTTCTCTAAAGTGAGCTCCATTGTCACTTATAATCGTTCTTGGCACTCCAAATCTGGGAAATATAATCTTCTTGAAAAGCTTGTGTACATTCTTGGCATCACAATTGGGGGAGGCTAAAGCTTCAACCCACTTGGAGACATAATCCACCGCAACAAGAATGTATCTATTTCCTCGAGAAGATGGGAATGGTCCCATATAATCAATGCCCCAACGTCGAAAATCTCAATCTCTAGGATGCCTTTTTGAGGCATTTCATCTCTTCTTGAAAGATTTCCCGATCGTTGGCAAGAATCACAAGCTTTGACAAATGAATAAGCATCCTTAAACAAGCTTGGCCAATAAAATCCACATTGTAAAACTTTAGCAACGGTCTTAGAACTAGAACCGTGTCCTCCATACAAAGATGAGTGGCAATCTCTAAGAATTGCTCCTTGCTCTTCATCGGGTACACAAGTTCTATAAACCCCGTCAACACAAAGCCTATAGAGGTAAGGCTCATCCCAATAGTATCTTGAAGACTCATACTTAAGCTTTCTTCTTTGGTTGTAATCAAAGTCTTCATTGATGACACCGCAAGCTAGATAATTGACAATATCCGCATACCATGGTGTCTTGGAGCACTCAATAGACATCAAATACTCTCCAACAAAGGTGTCCACTATAGGAGAGCTTCCATCCTCTATATCTTCCACATTCAACCGAGACAAGTGATCGGCCACTACATTCTCAACTCCTTTCTTATCTTTTATCTCAATGTCGAATTCTTGGAGGAGAAGAACCCACCGAATCAATCTTGGCTTAGCTTCTTTCTTAGAGACAAGATATTTGATTGCCGCATGATCGGTAAATACTATGGTCTTGGAACCAATCAAATATTGCCTAAACTTCTCAAATGCATACACTATGGCCAACATTTCCTTTTCGGTGGTAGTGTAGTTCTCTTGAGTGGTATCAAGGGCTTTACTCAAGTAATAGATGACATGTAGTTTCTTGTCCACTCTTTGCCCCAATACCGCTCCAATAGCACCATCACTTGCATCACACATAAGCTCAAAGGGAAGTTCCAATTCCCAATTAGGCGGTTGAATAATGGGAGCCGACACTAAAGCCATCTTTAGTGTCTCAAAGCTTTCACACAAACTTCATCCATAACAAACTCCACTCATTGCAAAGAAGGTTAGTGAGTGGCTTAGCAATCTTGGAGAAATCCTTTATGAATCTTCTATAAAATCCAGCATGTCCAAGGAAACTCCTCACTCCTTTTTGATCTCTAGGAGGTGGCAACTTCTCAATAACTTGAATCTTTGCTTTGTCCACTTCTATTCCTTTCTTTGAAACCAAATGACCTAGGACTATTCCTTCCTTTACCATAAAATGGCATTTTTCCCAATTAAGCACAAGGTCCATCTCAATACACCTAGCCAAAACATGAGACAAGTTTAGAAGGCAATCATCAAAGCTATAACCATGAACCGAAAAATCATCCATGAACACCTCAATAGATTTTTCCAAAAATTCAGCAAATATAGACATCATGCATCTTTGAAATGTAGCGGGTGCATTACATAAACCAAATGGCATGCGTCTATATGCAAAGGTGCCATAGGGACAAGTAAATGTTGTTTTTTCTTGGTCATCGGGATGTATGGGAATTTGAAAGAAACCACTATATCCATCAAGAAAGCAAAAGTATTCATGTCCCGCTAATCTTTCTAGCATTTGATCAATAAAAGGAATGGGGAAATGATCTTTCTTAGTGGACTTATTCAATTTCCTATAATCTATGCACATTCTCCAACCCGTGGTAGTCCTAGTAGGAATCAATTCTCCTTTATCGTTCTCTACCACCGTAATTCCCCCTTTCTTGGGAACTACGTGAATAGGGCTCACCCAATCCGAGTGAGGAATGGCATAAATAATCCCTGCATCCCTAAGCTTGGTTATTTCTTTTAAGACTACCTCTCCAAGTTTAGGATTAAGCCTTCTAAGAAATTCTCTACAAGGTTTAGCATCATCTTCTAGCTTAATCCTATGCATGCAAACACTAGGACTAATGCCTTTGATATCATCAATAGTATGTCCAATAGCATTCTTATGAGTTCTAAGCACATGCAACAACTTGGAAGTCTCACCATCATCAAGTGAAGCACTCACAATCACCGGTAAGGATTTAGCTTCATCTAGAAATTCATACCTTAGATTTGGTGGAAGAGGCTTAAGCTCTCCACCAAATTCCTTACCTTCTTTGGTCGATTGAGTGGGTTTTACCTCAATTTCTTTCTCTCCTTGCTGAATACACTCCTCCTCTTCTTCCTCAACTAGCATTTCTTCTTCCAAAGCTTCATCCATTAATGAGGAAAACGAAATGCTATCTACATCTTCGGTCAAAAGCTCACTTTCGAAAGAGGTTAGTGCATCTTTGCAAACATAATCAAGTGTATCATCACAAGTATCCAAGAAATGACATTCTAGAGCATTTGTAGGGGAGCTAAGAACTTTTTTCAAATGAAATGAAATCCTTTCACTACCAACTTTAAGTTCTATAGTCCCTTCTCCACAATCAATTATAGCTCTAACGGTATTCAAGAAAGGTCTACCAAGAATGATAGGAATGTCATGTTCTTCATCCATTTCAAGCACATAGAAATCAACGGGCACATAGAATTCTCCTACCTTAATAGGCACATCTTCTAGAATTCCCTTAGGACATCTAGATGATCTATCGGCTAATCTTAAGCTAATGGTAGTAGGAGTCAATTCACCCATGTCTAATCTTTTAAAGAGCGAAAATGGCATCAAAGAAATACTTGCTCCTAAATCACACAATGCCCTAGCAACATTCACATCACCAATAGCAATAGGGATTGTAAAAGAACCATGATCAAGTGACTTCCTAGGCATGTTATCTTGAATAATAGCACTACAATTAGCATCTAAAGCCACATGATCACTCTCAAGAAGTCTACGCTTATTAGAAAGAAATTCCTTTAAGAACTTAACATAGGAAGGCATTTGAGCAAGTACCTCAACAAATGGAATTGTGACATTGATCTTCCTTAGGATTTCCATGAACCTTTTTCCATTTGCGTCTTCCTTTTGTCTCCTTAGCCTTTGGGGAAATGGGACCTTAGGCACATAAGGAGGTGGCTCCTTGTAGGAAGGCTCTTCATCCACTTCTTTTTCCGTTGGCTTTGGAGGAGTTTCATCCTTTCTCTCAACTTCCTTGCTTCTCTTTGAGTCCTTAACAACCTCCATTGGTTTAGGATCCTCTAACTCTTTCCCTCCTCTCAACGTGATAGCATTGATTGTCTCGGAAGAGTTGACATCCGGTTGAGAGGGGAGTTTCCCTTGATACCTTTGACTAGATGATGAGGCTTGTTGAGCAATTTGAGTCTCAAGCATCTTGTTATGTGCATGTAATTGATCAAATTTCTGCTCCATCTTTTCAAGCATCTTTTGTTGTTGAGCTTGAGTTGCGGCCATTTGTGCCATCATAGCAATCAAAGGATTATCATCATTCGATGGTTGTGGAGGCTTGTCCTCTTGCCTATGCACATATCCTTGTCCTTGGTTTCCACTTTGGTAATCTCTTCTAGGGTAAGTACTTCCTCCTTGATAGTTGTTCCTTTGTTGTGGAGGAATGTAACTTGAAGAGGTTTTTCCTTGGTAGTTGTTTTGTGGAGGCCTCTCATTGCTTGGAGGTGTAGGTCTTCTAGGGAAGTTAGGGTCCTCATGAAACCGAACTTGTTGAGTTTGGGATCTAGGTTGATAGAGGATGGATTGGGGCATTTGATATCCTCTATCTTGGTTCCTATTGACATAGCTCACTTCCTCAAACTCCTCTTGCTTCGAGATACAACCTTGATCTTCCTCAATATGATGAACATCCTTTCTCCTATTGTTCATGTTAAAGTTCCCGAGCTTTGAGCTAGAGAATTTACTGTTTTTGCCAAAGAGTTGAAATCTTCCTTAGTTACGGACTTGGAGGATTGCTCCTTGATATACGAACAAATGTTCTATGCATTTGTACATGTTTCCCATTAAGTTCTTGTTCATTTCGATGTTTTATTGCGTGTTTTGATACTCTTTTATTCCATTTCAGGTTGATAATGCATATAACATGATTTGGAATGGTTTGGATCAGTTTTGGTTGGAAACGTGCGAAAACAAGCAAAACCGAGCAAGTGGCAGCTCGGAGAGGCAGCCGGACCCATCAATCTTGAGAAAATTGCAGAAAATAGAGCAGATGTCCGATTGAGGCGGGTTATATCTTGTTGGAAAGCTGTTCCAATTACGTACAACTTTTATGTTTGTACCAAGTTCTAGTTCGGAGAAAAAGGAAGTTTTGGATCAAAAACTAAACTGAACAGAACATGGGCCCAAATTTCAACCTAGGGCAAAAGCCCAATGCATATAAAAACCTGATTTTCTGGGATTCAGAGCAGCCGTTCTTTTGGAGTATTCTTGGAATGTTTTGAGCACCAGCAGCCATCAAGGAATCCAGAGAAGAAGCCACACCGAAATCAGCAACTTCAGACTTCAATCTACTCTCTTTTGTCTTGTTTTACAATTACTTTCATTGTATGCAACTTTCAGTTTCAAAATACATGACGTTTTGCTGTAAACTCACCATGAGTGAGTAGTTTCATTGTAGTGGGAATCCTCACGGATTTCCTAGGTTTGATTGTAATGCAAAACTGAATTTTTACCGAGCATAATGAAGTATTTGTTTGATATGTTCGATTGTTTCCCTATGATATGTTCTGGATTTTTAGATGCCTAAGGAAGGAATGAGAGTTGAACTTAGGAGGTTTAGGATTCAGAATTATTTGTTTAGGGCAGTGTTTCGTGTGCGAAAGTGACAAACACAAATTTGCTTAGGTTAACATTATCGTGGACTTGAATTACCGATCAATAGACCGAGAGGTTGAGATTATGGAATTCAAGTTCTAAACACGATTCAATAGAGCGAGAGTTTGAGAATCGTACTTAAGTGTTGCATCCACTCTAGAGAAGGAGCGAGAGTTGAATCTAGAATGCGCAACACATAACCTAAGGAACTATCATTCATACTTCATATGCTTGCATCATTATAATTGCATTATTATCTTGTAACCTACGAATGAAGTAGGATTCTTGCTGCATTTTTGTTTATTAGATTTTCACAAACATAATTTTAGTTTTCACAAAAATCTCTTTCACTCATAGACTTGCATTAGTGAATTTAGATAGAAAATAACATCTAGGCTTTTCTCTTGGGACTCGACCCTAGGTCACCCTAGGAACATATAAATTTGTTTGACATGCGTGATAGGATAAGTATTGATACACTCACCCTAAAAACCCGTCAAAATGGCGCCGTTGCCGGGGATTAGCCTCTAGATTAGTTTTCTATTTCGTTTCGCTTTTGTTTGTTTACTTCGCTTTCTCTTTTCTTTTGTTTGTTTGACTGCGATTGCTTGCTTGAGTGTTATCTTTGTATTCTTGTTTAAGTTCATGCTTATTAACTTTCATTTTGATTGTTGATAGGCTCTTGAATGCAAACTAGAGCTCGTGCAAAGAGTGCACAAAGTTCAGCAACCGAGTCAACACCGAATCACCTTCCTCACCCTTCCACTTCACCACCTGACCTCGACACTTCTCTGTCCGCTGACCTTGCAACACAACCTCCTCAAGTTGATATGGACAGGCCAGCGAGAAACGCAGCACGCCCGCAGCAGGACGACGAGAGACCGGTTGGAGAATACATCGCTCCAACGATCGGACATTATGGATCGCCGATCTGCCTCCCCGAAGGTGATGAAGGGGACTTCGAGATCAAGTCAGGGCTGCTGCACATGATCACCGCAAATCAGTTTGACGGGTATGGAAACCCAAATGCGCACCTGGCGCAATTCACCGAGCTTTGCAGGACGTACAAGACGCAAGGAATCCATCCGGATGTCATCTATATGAAAGTGTTCCCCTTTTCGTTGTGTGGGAAAGCCAAGGACTGGCTTATGAGTCACGAAACGGACACCTTTAGGACATGGGATGCTCTTGCGCATGCCTTCTTATGTCAATTCTTCCCACCTGCGAGAACTAAAAAGATCCGAGATAGAATCAGCGGGTTTACGCAATATGATGATGAGAGTTTCTATGAAGCTTATGAGCGCTTCAGAGAGTTGCAGCGAGAATGCCCCCACCACGGCTTTGATAATTGGCAGCTTATGCAGAATTTTTACGATGGTATGGATCACGATGCAAGAAATCATATGGATCAAGCGAGTGGTGGTGCAATTATGGACTTGAAAGCTTCGGAAGGATTCAAGATCATTGATAAGATAGCACGCAATTCTCATCAGTGGGGAGGTGATAGGAATCACCTAAAAAGAGAGGGAATGAGCAATCTTCAAAGGTAGTAACAAGGAGGACTTCAACACACTTGCTAAGACCGTCAACTCCCTAGCCAATCCATCGGTAATCTGAATTTGCACAAGAAGAACAATCAGCAAGTTTGTGGTATTTGCTTGAGTGCTTCGCATGTAGAGGATGCTTGTCCAAAGCAATCTGAAGAGTATGAGGATGTGAACTTTGTGAGGAATCAAGGGAGGCAGTTTGCACCGCAGTACGCACCACAACAAGGCAGCAACTTTCAACCTAGAAACCGCCCACCAGTTGTGAGGTTCCATGAAGATCCCTACTTCCCAAGGAAAGCGCTGCAGAATTTTGATCCTAAACCTACACCACCAGGGTTTCCACCGAGGAACCAACCTAACGGAGGATCATCTAGCAACTATCAGCAGCCTAACAACCCTCAGAACAGCAATTATCAAAGACCAAACGGAGGGTACAATCAAGGGCAGGGTGTGCAACAAAGGACCGAAGAAAGATCGAACACCGAGGAACCATCGCTGCTGTCCATCCTCACACAAATTCAGAAAGATAACCAGCTCCTTCACCAAAAG
Source organism: Sedum album (assembly GCA_006409495.1). Taxonomy (NCBI): domain Eukaryota; kingdom Viridiplantae; phylum Streptophyta; class Magnoliopsida; order Saxifragales; family Crassulaceae; genus Sedum; species Sedum album. Next base: position 11,300 of record QZGG01003350.1, on the reverse strand, counting down.
TTTGATCAGTTGCAAGCTCATAATAAGATGCTGGAAACGCAGATTGCTCAACAAGCTCAATCTACCAAGTTCTATGGAAAACTGCCCGCACAACCTGATGTGAACTCTTCCGAGACCATCAATGCTATCACGCTGAAGAGTGGGAAGGTTTTAGAGGGGCCACAGCTCAGAGAAAGAGGGGACAAAAGGGACAAAGATGCTGAAAAGTCAGATGAGAACAATACACCAAAAGAAGTGCAGAATTCGCAACAAGAGCAAACCAAACCAAGGGAACCAGCCCCCTACATGCCTCCAATTCCATTCCCTCAGCGTCTTAAAAAGAAAAGGGAGGATGCTCACTACAAGCGCTTTGCTGAAATGTTGCAGAAACTTCAGGTAACCTTACCGTTTACCGAGGTAATCACACAAATGCCTACTTATGCAAAATTCTTGAAAGATATTATGTCACATAGACGTGAGATGCATGAGTTAGACCATGTTGCATTAGATGCTAATTGTAGTGCCATTATTCAGCATGCTATGCCTAGGAAACTAAGTGATCATGGTTCTTTTACTATTCCCATTTCTATCGGTGAAATTAATATTGCTAGTGCATTGTGTGATCTTGGTGCAAGCATATCATTGATGCCTTATTCTTTGTTTAACAAGCTGGATATGGGTGAACTAACCCCAACCACTGTTAGTTTGAGATTAGCGGACCGTTCTTCTAGGTCTCCGAAAGGTATCCTAGAAGACGTTCCAATCCGAGTGGGTAAGTTCTATGTTCCTGTAGATTTTTACGTGCTTGACATGGATGAGGACAAGGAAATCCCTGTCATTCTTGGGCGACCATTTTTGAATACGGTAAAGGCTATCATCGATTGTGGTAAGGGTACTATTGAGTTGAATATCGGTAGCGAAAAGATCAAATTTAATTTGAAAAGCATGCTTAGAACTCCAAGTACTTCTATGAGCTGCAACATGATTGATATATGCGCTGAATATGATACTTTTGATACCCTTGATGAGCTAACAGAATTTGAGAATGAGTTTCTTGCTCAAGATGAAAACAGTTTTTCTTTCGCTTCTTTGATGGAACTCGATATTGATGGAGAGGAAGTTGCTGAGTCGAAGGGGAACCATACAAAGGTAGATGCTGCAGAGAAAGGTAAGGAATTCGGTGAGGGTTTAAAACCCCTTCCATCGAATCTCAGGTATGAATTCCTTGGTCCTAACGATACGTTACCGGTCATTATTGAAGCTTCTTTGAATACCGATGAAACTTGTCGTTTGCTGAATGTTTTGCGTGAATATAAATCTGCCATTGGTCATTCCATATCTGATTTGAAAGGGATCAGCCCGAATGTATGTATGCATAGGATTCGTTTAGAAGAAAATGCAAAACCTAGTCGTGAATTCCTTAGGCGTTTGAATCCCAAATTAGGGGAAGTAGTCTTGAAAGAGGTAACTAAACTTAGAGACGCTGGAATTATTTATGCCATACCTGATTCTGAGTGGGTAAGTCCTATACATGTTGTTCCTAAGAAGGGTGGATTAACCGTTGTTGCAAATGAGAAAAATGAGTTAATTCCTACTCGTACCGTTACCGGTTGGCGTATGTGTGTAGATTACAGAAAACTGAACAAAGCCACTAAAAAGGATCACTTTCCTATACCTTTCATTGATCAAATGTTAGAACGTTTGGCAGGTCATGCATATTTTTGTTTTCTTGATGGGTATAGCGGTTTTTTTCAAATTCCTATTCACCCCGATGATCAAGAAAAGACTACATTTACTTGTCCATATGGTACATTTGCATATAGGAGAATGCCCTTTGGTCTTTGTAATGCACCAGGAACTTTCCAACGTTGTATGATGTCCATATTTGCTGAATTTTTAGAAAACTCGATGGAAGTGTTCATGGATGATTTCTCGGTACACGGTTATTCTTTTGATGATTGTCTTACGAACTTATCCGTGTTTTGGCCAGGTGTATCGAGATGGATCTCGTACTGAATTGGGAGAAATGTCACTTCATGGTACGCGAAGGAATTGTTCTTGGTCATCTAGTTTCAGCGAGGGGAATAGAGGTTGACAAAGCAAAGATCGATGTTATCGAAAAACTGCCTCCTCCGCGAGATGCAAAGGGAATCAGAAGTTTTCTTGGACACGCTGGTTTTTATAGAAGGTTCATCAAAGACTTCTCGAAGATAGCAAAGCCCCTGACAAACCTCTTGTGTAACGAAGCTGAGTTTGTGTTTGATGATCCTGCCGAGAAGCTTCCTTCATTGAAGAAATCCCTGATCTCAGCCCTATTATTCAGCCGCCAAACTGGGAATGTCCTTTTGAACTTATGTGTGACGCTAGTGATAGCGCAGTGGGTGCAGTTTTGGGGCAGCGTATGGACAAGAAACTGCACGTTATTTACTACGTAAGTAAAGCTCTAGATTCAGCGCAAGAGAACTACTCGACCACTGAGAAAGAAATGCTCGCTATTGTCTACGCCTTCGAGAAATTCAGACAGTACTTGATCGGTTCGAGGACCATAGTCTACACTGATCACGCTGCGATCAAGTATCTAATGGCGAAGAAGGACGCAAAACCCAGACTTATACGATGGATTTTACTGTTGCAGGAATTTGACATTGAGATTCGTGATAAGAAGGGAGTAGAGAACGTGGTGGCTGATCATCTTTCTCGCCTTGAACAACCTGAGGTTAATGTTAGACCGATCGATGACTCTTTCATTGGTGAGTACTTGCTGAATGTTCAAGAGACGCAGACTCCATGGTACGCAGATTTTGTGAACTACTTAGTGTGTGGAATTCTGCCCGAGGGAATTGACTACAATCAAAGGAAGAAGTTCCTTCATGACGCAACTCGTTACTATTGGGATGAGCCGTATCTGTACAGATTATGCGCTGATGGTTTATATCGCTCTTGTGTTGTGGAGGATGATCAAATCGGAATACTCAGGGGCTGCCACTCTTCACCATATGGCGGACACGGTTCTAGTTCGAAAACGGCAGCAAGGGTGCTCCAGAGCGGTTTCTATTGGCCCTCGCTATTCAAGGATGCGTATGAGTTTGTAAAGAGATGTGATGCATGCCAACGGACAGGGAATATCTCGAGACGCGATGAAATGCCGCAGAAAGGTATCCTTGAGGTAGAAATCTTCGATGTATGGGGTATTGATTTCATGGGACCGTTCCCTTCTTCGAATGGGAACAAGTACATTCTAGTCGCTGTGGATTACGTTTCTAAATGGGTTGAAGCCATTGCTGCCCCTACGTGTGACGCTAATGTTGTTAGGAGACTCTTTAAAAAAGTCATTTTCCCGAGGTTTGGAGCACCGCGGACTGTGATCAGCGACAACGGAACACACTTCAGAGAAAGGCAGTTTGAGACAATGCTACGGAAATATGGCGTGTTTCACAAGATAGCCACACCGTACCACCCTCAGACCAGCGGGCAAGTTGAGGTATCAAACAGGGAAATCAAGGCCATTTTGGAGAAGACGGTTAGCACCTCACGTAAGGATTGGTCGTTGAAATTGGACGAGGCTTTATGGGCATACAGGACAGCGTTCAAGACACCGATTGGCATGTCTCCGTACCGACTTGTGTATGGAAAACCCTGCCATCTCCCGATTGAGCTCGAATACAAGGCTTTGTGGGCAATAAAGAAGCTGAATTTTGATTTGAAATCAGCAGGGGAGAAGCGACTTTTGCAGCTTGATGAGCTCGATGAAATCAGACTTGACTCATATGAGAATGCAAGGATTTACAAGGAAAAAACCAAGCGGTGGCACGACAAGAAAATTCAGCAAAGGACTTTCTCCAAAGGTGACAGCGTGCTACTCTTCAACTCGAGACTTAGGTTGTTTCCAGGAAAGCTAAAATCGAGGTGGTCGGGTCCTTTCGTGATTGAGAGGGTGTATGATGATGGGCATTTTGAACTTTCTAGCGGGAATGGACAAACATTCAGAGTTAACGGACAGCGTATTAAAGCATATCATGGAGGCAAACATAACATGAAGCTAGGTGACTTCAAGCTTGACGACCCCGCTTGATTATCTCAACATCAATACACGCTAGCTTGGATGGGAATCAGCTACGTCTTAGCCAAGACGTTAAACTAGGCTTGTGAGTATTATGCATTCTCGTATCTACTTGTTGAAGTATGGTAGCATGCTTACTTTGTGATCGTGTCACACGCTGAATTTTTGAATAACGGTTTTATTGAGTGAGTACTTTATGAACTTGAATTTCCCTTTGATTTAAATGCTTATACGCTGAGGTTTTACTGTGGGGTAGTTCATGCTGCGTGCGGTGAAGATTTGGATGTTTTAAATAACTCATTGGATGAACCGTTACAAACTTGTTTTTGCTTTTATCGCCTAGCTATTGGTTTTGCACCGACATATATATAATAGCTAACTTGGTGTGCACTAACCTTTTTACTGAGTTTCAGACCTTGCACAAATACTTGGAGCACCATTCAGGGACATTAGCGAGCACTCACACTTTGCTACCTTCACACGAGAGAAGTTTCTTTGATACTTTCTCTTTTATTCTTTGCTTTATATTGCTTAGGGACTAAGCAAACTTTTAAGTGTGGGGTGGTTTCATATCTATGAATTGTTGCATTGCTATTCCATGCCATATACATGTTAGATGCAGGTTTTACCGCATGCATCCTACTTATATTGTTGATCACACATCGAAAAAGTTCACCGACCATTGAGTAGTATTATTTTAAAATCTGATCAGCATGAGTTAAGCTTCGATTTCACGTGACGTATCTTTGGGATGATTGATATTCTTTATGGCAATTGCATTCACATGTTTTGGCATCTAGACTAGCTTTGTTTGGCTTGTTTTCGAACTCTTTCCATGCATGAAAAGTGAAGTTAGATTAGCATTCGCATGAATAACTATCATTGAAACGCATTGCACAAGTTCTTGTATGCTTTTAGGTGATCATGACCTCCTGTTTTGCCCTTGTTTTTGTCCAACTCGCATTGCATGTTGCATTATATTTCACGTAGGCACATTGTCAAGTTTTAAGTGTGGGGTTAAACATAATATTTGAAAAGAAAAAAATCTGAATTTTGTTGGAAGATCTATACAAATGCCGAGGGTTAGGAAGGTAAGTTCCCCCTTGAAAGCATTTGTATAAATTCTAATGAAAAGTTCTTACGAATGCCGAGGGTTAGGAAGGTAAGTTCCCCCTTGAAAGTATTTGTAGGAACGCAGAAAATTATATGTTTTAAAAATGAATATAACCTGCATACTTGATTCATGACTTTGTGCCTTTTCATAATTTATATCGCATGCGTGTAAGTTGGACATTAACATTATGCTTTTCAAGGATGGTTATGGTATGACCCTTGTACTTAGTACTTAAGCTACAAGACTTGTGTGTATGTTTTGAAAATGTTAGATAGTTGAAACTCCTCTTCTCTTACGGTTTACGACGTGTAGTCTAAAGCTTGAGAATGAGTTTGTGGTCGAAAGCTTATGTACTTGCCCTTGCAAGCATAGGTGGATGGCGTGACTAATGTTCTTGCGAGATCAGCGTTTATCTTCATATTACTTGCACAGGAAATAGAGAATAATTTAAGCCCGATGAATGCTAGTGTTGGTGTTGAATGTTTGAATGTTTAATGCCGTATTGAGTTGATTGATTCCTGAGGATTGCATTGGTGAACAAAAGGAGTAACTCTGAAATTTTAATGAATTGCATTGATTACTACTTGGTGAACATATTCTGAATTTTTGTCTATGGATGATTGCGGGTTGGATTTGTGAGTATTCCTTTTCTGAAAACTCTCACGAGACTATAACTCGTCCACTAGGGCAGCCTAGGGGTTTAAAGGCTTGATGCATACGCTAAATGCATCCGTGATTCCTACGAAAGTGAGTTAGGATTAGTTTAACTTAATAAACAGAGTAGAGACTTTTGTATGTTTATTGAACTTCTCTCGATATCCATGCCATGCGTATAATGTTGACATACTGCACGATCATTGGTTTTACTTGTTCGGGACGAACAAGACTTAAGTGTGGGGTATTTTGATATACGAACAAATGTTCTATGCATTTGTACATGTTTCCCATTAAGTTCTTGTTCATTTCGATGTTTTATTGCGTGTTTTGATACTCTTTTATTCCATTTCAGGTTGATAATGCATATAACATGATTTGGAATGGTTTGGATCAGTTTTGGTTGGAAACGTGCGAAAACAAGCAAAACCGAGCAAGTGGCAGCTCGGAGAGGCAGCCGGACCCATCAATCTTGAGAAAATTGCAGAAAATAGAGCAGATGTCCGATTGAGGCGGGTTATATCTTGTTGGAAAGCTGTTCCAATTACGTACAACTTTTATGTTTATACCAAGTTCTAGTTCGGAGAGAAAAAGGAAGTTTTGGATCAAAAACTAAACTGAACAGAACATGGGCCCAAATTTCAACCTAGGGCAAAAGCCCAATGCATATAAAAACCTGATTTTCTGGGATTCAGAGCAGCCGTTCTTTTGGAGTATTCTTGGAATGTTTTGAGCACCAGCAGCCATCAAGGAATCCAGAGAAGAAGCCACACCGAAATCAGCAACTTCAGACTTCAATCTACTCTCTTTTGTCTTGTTTTACAATTACTTTCATTGTATGCAACTTTCAGTTTCAAAATACATGACGTTTTGCTGTAAACTCACCATGAGTGAGTAGTTTCATTGTAGTGGGAATCCTCACGGATTTCCTAGGTTTGATTGTAATGCAAAACTGAATTTTTACCGAGCATAATGAAGTATTTGTTTGATATGTTCGATTGTTTCCCTATGATATGTTCTGGATTTTTAGATGCCTAAGGAAGGAATGAGAGTTGAACTTAGGAGGTTTAGGATTCAGAATTATTTGTTTAGGGCAGTGTTTCGTGTGCGAAAGTGACAAACACAAATTTGCTTAGGTTAACATTATCGTGGACTTGAATTACCGATCAATAGACCGAGAGGTTGAGATTATGGAATTCAAGTTCTAAACACGATTCAATAGAGCGAGAGTTTGAGAATCGTACTTAAGTGTTGCATCCACTCTAGAGAAGGAGCGAGAGTTGAATCTAGAATGCGCAACACAATAACCTAAGGAACCTATCATTCATGACTTCATATGCTTGCATCATTATAATTGCATTATTATCTTGTAACCTACGAATGAAGTAGGATTCTTGCTGCATTTTTAATTTATTAGACTTTCACAACCTTAATCTTAGTTTTCACAGAAATCTCTTTCACTCATAGACTTGCATTAGTGAATTTAGATAGAAAATAACATCTAGGCTTTTCTCTTGGGACTCGACCCTAGGTCACCCTAGGAACATATAAATTTGTTTGACAAGTGCGTGACTAGGATAAGTATTGATACACTCACCCTAAAAACCCAACGTCAGGGCGCGCGGTTGCAAACGCGCGGCCTGACTTGCGCGCGACTGGTCAGAGGCGAGAGCGGGGCGTGGTTCCATAGCTGCTATCCGAAGGCCATGAATGGAAACCGTTCTAGGGAAGAACATTATCCGGACCAGAAGTATTCAATTCAAAGTTAAAGCTCAAAAGGCCAAAACAATGAAAAGAAGAAAAGTATGCAACAAAAGTTATCAGTTGTCCGAGAAGCAAACAGTGAAGCGTCAAAGACGTAAAAGCTCAGAAACCCTAAGACGCGGATCAATCACGTATCAGAGGAAGCGAGTACAATTAACCATGCAATCGCAACTCAAGAAGAATTCGGTGACCGGTGCTTGAAAAGGACTATCTCCTAATCATCCAAATTGGTATGCATTCCACAAGAGAGGTAACACAAGGTTTGAATTAACGACTTAAATCAGTTTTGTGTTGTATGATCACAAGTGCGCAGGTTGTCAGAGTGGCGCAGACGTGTGGCGCAGTAAGTCCAATAATCACGCGTGCATTACACAAAAGGTAAGGAAGCCGACTTGTTCAGGGACGAACAAGAGTAAGTGTGGGGGATTTGATAGAGCGCAGTTGTACGCTACTTTAAGTCCTTTACATTGCTGATATTCTAGCATATTTCAGTATAAGATTACGCTTTTGGTGTAGTTTTGTATCTCAGGTTCAAAAGAAGAGTTAGAATAAAAACGCAACAAGAAGGCTGAAAATCAGAGCAAAAGACAACAACTTGACAACAAAGGACAGAAGACCACTAGCGCGCGAGCACTATGGCGCACGAGTGAAGGTCGCGCAGAAGACAGCAAAATAGTGACGTCAGCAGACAGCGAGATATCCGGAGCGATGACGTCATCACGCGCACAGAATATTTCTAAGTTCGGTTTTTGGAGATTACATATTTCCTAAGCTAATTTTTAGAGATAAAGATGATTTCCTACAGATATTCTTGCCTAAATATTCATGGAAACCCTAGGAGGCAAAGAATATAAATACAAAGCTTCATGGAAATCACATGCAGGCACGCAGAAGGGACCAGACGGGTCAGAGCAGATTTCCGACTTGGCCGTGCGCGCAAGCTGTCACGCGAGCCTGACGATGCACCGAACAGATTTGTCTAGTTATTTTAGTTGTCTTATAATTTCTCTTAAGATGTATTCATTCAGTATGAGTAGCTAAACTCACTGAACTCGGTTTGGATTTGAATCTATGAATTATATGTTTTGAGGTTTTGTTCTTAAATTGCATGATAAGTTTAGTATTATTATTCCGAACTCAATTGCATGATAGTTAGGTTAGACAATTAAGCGAAGCATTGCACCGCAGACTTAGTTGTAGAATCTATTATCTATAGTTAAACTATCAGAAGTACGTGACTGTGAATGATAGGAGTCACACTAGAATAGTTGATAGCTACCTTGACCGGATTCGTTATTAACTAGACTAGGTTGAATAATAATATCATACAGACTTTGACCGGAATGTATGTGTAGGTTATTAAGCTGTGACAGGACCTTAACTTACGTGAACACTACATCATGTATCATTAGTGACCAAGGATAAACATAGAAATTCTTAGTGAAGAATCTAAACCAAGCTCATCTCTTGCATCTTTATTTACATCTTTTATACTTGATGTCTGTGTGTGCGCCAGTTGTACTTGCTCAACAGTTTTTCTTTCTTTTAATTGTTTTCACTCACAACCCCAATCTTAGTTTGTAGTTGAAAGGAGAATTCTCACCGTTCCCTGTGGATTCGACCCCAGCTTACCAAGACTATACTAGTAGGAGAGCCGGGACAAATTTGCAGCACTCAACGACGTGCTCGCCAAAGTGATAATGAAGTTATTAGTCATACAATCGACTCATTTATCATGTTCGTAAAGCTTTTAAAGACGAACTTTAGAGTACACTAGCACTTTGCTTCAAAGTGAAGCAAACTTGAGTCGAACTTTCAAGTGAATGATTAATCGTTGAGTTATGCTCTATTACACTATTAGAAGTGATAATGAAGTGATTAGTCATACAATTGACTCATTTATCATGTTCGTAAAGGCTTTAAATTTGAACTTTAGAGTACACTAGCACTTTGCTTCAAAGTTAAGCAAACTTGATTCGAAGTTTCAAGTGAATGTTTAATCATTGAGTTATGCTCTATTACACTATTAGAAGTGATAATTAAGTGATTAGTCATACAATCGACTCATTTATCATGTTCGTGAAGGCTTTAAAGACGAACTTTAGAGTACACTAGCACTTTGCTTCAAATTGAAGCAAACTTGAGTCAAACTTTCAAGTGAATGATTCATTGTTGAGCAATGCTCTATGACGTGCTTTAAAGTTCGTCTTTAAAGCTTTACGAACATGATAAATGAATCGATTGTTTGACTAATCACTACATTATCACTTCTAATAGTGTAATATAGCATTACATAACGATTGAACACTCACTTGGAAGTTCGACTCAAGTTTGTTTCACTTTGAAGCAAAGTGCTAGTGTACTCTAAAGTTCGTCTTTAAAGCCTTCACGAATATGATAAATGAGTCGATTGTATGACTAATCACCACATTATCACTTCTAATACTGTAATATAGCATAACTCAATGATTAAACATTCACTTGAAAGTTAAACATTCACTTGAAACTTTGACTCAAGTTTGCTTCACTTTGAAACGAAGTGCTAGTGTACTCTAAAGTTCGTCTTTAAAGCCTTCACGAACATGATAAATGAGTCGACTGTATGACTTATCACTTCATTATCACTTCTAATAGTGTAATAGAGCATAACATAACGATTAATCATTCACTTGAAAGTTCGACTCAAGTTTGCTTCACTTTGAAGCAAAGTGCTAGTGTACTCTAAAGTTCGTCTTTAAAGCCTTCATGAACATGATAAATGAGTCGACTGTATGACTTATCACTTCATTATCTTTTCTAATAGTGTAATAGAGCATAACTCAACGATTAAACATTCACTTGAAAGTTCGACTCAAGTTTGCTTCACTTTGAAGCAAAGTGCTAGTGTACTCTAAAGTTCGTCTTTAAAGCCTTTACGAACATGATAAATGATCGATTGTATGACTAATCACTACATTATCACTTCTAATAGTGTAATATAGCATAATTCAACGATTAAACATTCACTAGAAAGTTCGATACAAGTTTGCTTCACTTTGAAGCAAAGTGCTAGTGTACTCTAAAGTTCGTCTTTAAAGCCTTCACGAACATGATAAATGAGTCGACTGTATGACTAATCACTTCATTATCTGTTATAATAGTGTATTATAGCATAACATAACGATTAAACGTTCACTTGAAAGTTCGATACAAGTTTGCTTCACTTTGAAGCAAAGTGCTAGTGTACTATTAAGTTCGTGTTTAAAGCCTTCACGAACATGATAAATGAGTCGATTGTATGACTAATAACTTCATTATCACTTCTAATAGTGTAATATAGCATAACTCAATGATTAAACATTCACTTGAAACTTCGACTCAAGTTTGCTTCACTTTGAAGAAAAGTGCTAGTGTACTCTAAGGTTCGCCTTTAAAGCCTTTACGAATATGATAAATGAGTCGATTGTATGACTAATCACTACATTATCACTTCTAATACTTTAATATAGCATAACTCAATGATTAAACATTCACTTGAAAGTTCGACTCAAGTTTGCTTCACTTTGAAGCAAAGTGCTAGTGTACTCTAAAGTTCGTCTTTAAAGCCTTTACGAACATGATAAATGAGTCGATTGTATGACTAATCACTACATTATCACTTCTAATAGTGTAATATAGCATTACATAACGATTAATCATTCACTTGAAAGTTTGACTCAAGTTTGCTTCACTTTGAAGCAAAGTGCTAGT